>JAUYWG010034044.1:0-20193 GCA_034779775.1 Enteromius afrohamiltoni
AAGTAAAGTATAGATACGTAAAAATTTACTTAAGTACAGTAACGAAGTACAAATACTTCGTTACATTCCACCACTGGTTACGTCACGTTGCAATTTAGTCGTGTCTGGGGACACCTGAGAGTGATTGGTGCAGTTGATCAGTGTTCGTGGTCACAGACTGGTAAGTCATTCTTGTGCAAGTTTGTTTGTTAATTTCACTTGGAGTTTTCCTTGTTCAGGCTTAGCGACTTGTCTCCTTTGAGGCGTGTCGGTTTTGTTATTTTTGTAGTGTTGTAGTGAAAGCGGGTAGTAGCGGTTGTCTCGTGGAGCACCTCCATGGTGTAGTGAATTGTCGCTGGTTTTACCGGTTGCAGTTCCTGCCATTCGTGTGCTTAATTTCCCCCCAGCCGGTAACTCCATGAAGACGAGGTTTTAGTAAGTCAGATGTTTGAAACTTTGAATAGATAGATAGGGGGAAAATTCTGAGTGTTTGTTGCACAATAATACTTATGATCTGGGACGTGTTTATGGCCGATGTTGAAAAGTTTGTAAAATCACCTTCGCCTATATCTTTAAACGAGTGCACAAAAGAACAGTTGTTAAGAATCGCTGAATTTTATTAAATTAAAATTAGTGATAAACGAGTAAAAGGTATTACTATTAAAGTCGAGTTAAAAAATAAGTTAATGGAAAAAGGAATATTATTCGATGAAATGGAGCAAACTGAAGATGTTCAGGCACATTTATCTGCTTCACAAATGGTTTTAACTTTTGACCAACAGAAAGAGCTACTGTTACTGCAGATGGATCATCAGAGACTGAAACAACAATCTGAACAAGGTAAACTTGAGCTAGAGAAAGTAAAAATGGAGCTAGATTATTTAAAACTTAAACTATTACAAGAAAGTAAAGTGAATACTGATGAGTCTAGTACTGTAGAAGTTTTTCCACTTCATCAAAATTTGAAGCTTGTTCCTAAATTTAATGAAACTGATCCAGATGTCTTTTTACGCTTCTTGAACGTGTTGCTGAAATGCAAGGGTGGTCTAAAGCAAATTGTGTATTGTTATTGCAGTGCGTTTTAGTTGGTAAGGCACAATTGGCATTTTCTGCCTTAACTGCTTCTGAGTATAAAGATTATGACATCATTAAATCGGCTGTGTTAAAAGCATATGAATACGTACCTGAAAAGTATGGAGAATGATTTAGATCATGCAGGGTGATTCCAGGGTGATGTTATTGGATGGAGCTGTGGAAGTTCCTATTAAAATTTTGCGTGACACGGGAGCAGTGGATTCGTTCATCTTAGAATCCATTTTGCCTTTTTCCTCACAGTCTGACACAGGGAAAAGCATGTTAGTTCGGGGAATGGGAATGAATACACTAACAGTTCCTTTACATAGAGTGAAACTCAACTCCGATTTAGTCAATGGTGAAGTGGTAGTGGGTCTGTGCCCTGATTGAGGGGGTTCACCTCATCTTGGGTAACAAATTAGCAGGAGATCGTGTTTGGCCTAATATACCTTAACCTCCTACAGTCTTGACTGAGGGACAACAAGAGATTGAAAAGGAGGGCTCTGTAGCTATTGTCACTCGGGCAATGTCTAAAAGAGGAAACCAAAAGACCATCAAAAGCAGTTGTTACTCTTTCTGTGCCTGACTTGTCTGATCTGTCTTTTCCATTTTCCACAGATGACTTAAGAAAGGAACAACATTCATATTCTTCATTGACTGATTTGTTTACTCTTGCGCATTCAGATAATGCACCCGATGTTGCCAGAGGATATTTTGTTCAAGATGGACTCTTGTTAAGGAAGTGGAGTCCTTATGGTGAGGATTTTGTTGGCGATCCTATTGTTCTAGTGGTCGTTCCCATCAAGATTCGTCCTACTGTTTTAGAAGTGGCTCACGAAAAATCTGGTCATCCTGGGGTTAAGAAAACCTATGATCGGGTTTTGAGGTATTTTTTCTGGCCCCGTTTGAAGCGTGATGTTTCAGCTTTTATTAAAAAGTGCTACACTTGTCAAAATACTAGTAAGCCAAATCAGAGCTTGAAACCAGTTCCTTTATGTCCAATTTCAGCAAGTTGTGAACCTTTTGAACACATTCTGGTAGATTATGTGGGTCCTTTAACAAGTTCCAAGTCAGGAAGTAAATATCTGTTCACAGTTATGTGTCTAGACACACGTTTCCCTTCTGCCTATCTTTTGTGCACAATCACGTCACGATCAATTGTTAGGGCTTTGTCACAGTTTATGTCAACTTTTGGCATCCCTAAAATCATCCAGAATGATCAGGGTACTAACCTTACATCTCATCTCTTCCAACAAGTTTTGAGAAAACAAAAAATTAAACATAATCTTGCTAGCGCATATCTTCCACAAAGACAAGGGGCATTGGAGAGATTACATCAAACTTTGAAGTCTCTTCTTCGTGCCTATTGTGTACAGTTGGATAGAGATTGGGAGGAGGGGTTACCCTGAGTGATTTTGAGACCAGCCTCTGGAAAATTTACATTTATCATGATGAGTTTGATCTGGTCACTGTGTGCTGTTCAGAACTGAAAGCAGCTGAGACTGGATTGCATCAATCTGCTCCTGATGGTTAATGTATGTGAATTTTGGTGATATTGAAAACAATGGCAAGACATGATTAATAGATGGCTTATGACTATTTTGATGATTTATTACATTTTTCATCTGTGCTGTTTTGTTGTTTGGTAAGCTTTTTCCATTGGCAAAAAGGGATTTCAAGAATTAAACAACAAACTGAGGTGTTCAGAAATACTGGCAACATTATAGGAACATGACAATCATCTCTTAGCTCACTGATCAATATAAAGGAAGACGTGTTATGATGACAATCCATTTTAAATTTGCATTATCTCTGCATTATGATAATCTGGTAAAATCACCCTCTGTAAAACCAGCATAAAAGAACAATACAACCAAACCACTGAGTTTAATAACTACTACGTATATTCTTATGAGCTACACCATGTAAAATCTTACACATGAAAGATAATGATCTGGGCCAGTGGCTTGCGTTCATGCAGGGAACACAAGGGTATCCTTCATGAAAGCATTATCATTTAAAAATAAAAAAAACACAAATAAAACAAATAAAGAATACATTTTATTTTACTTCTTACTTATGGTAGATGTCAAATAATGACTTGTGCATACGCCTTATTCAGTCCTCCGCCATTTTGAATCGAAAACGAGGCTTTGAAGCACAACAACAAGACATGACTGTGTGGACGGCGAACCTATCGTGTCTTCCTCCTCTTACTGTCAATGTTGAGGAGTCATGGACAGACGAAGGACCAAAAATAGAGAGCCATCCTTTTGAAAGGTTACAGCAATTGGATCGAAGGTTATATCCACGAAGTTGAAGATAGAAATGTTTTTTTTACTTTCATGTGAGGCTAGCTTTAGCTTAGCATGCCGCAATAGAGATAATGATAGTTAGTTATGTTTAAACTACAAACTGATTGTGTGTGTTAACGTTAGGCTATTTGCCAAATCAAAGTTTTGAACTGTAGTGTTTGATGTACATAATACCTGTGGTTTACAGCAAAGAGAAACAAAGCAGGCTGTAGCGTTAGAGCCCTTACAACATACAGGTATTTTGTGTTGTTGTAAGCAAATTTCAGATAGATGAGTAAAACTTTAATTCATTAAAATAGATCATTTAAATGCTCTGTGGATTGTAATTTTAAAAACACCTGGGGCCTCATGTACAAAGACTTGCGTAGAATTAATCCTAAAACATTGCATACGGACAAAACTGGAAATGTGTGTACGCACAAAAAATTCAGATGTATGAAACACTGCGTACGCGGAATTCTACGCATATTCTCTTTGTACATTTGAATTAACGTGAAATTGAGCACACATGCACGAGTGCTAAACCCCTCCCTGCCTCAGTTCTAAACAACTGCTGTAATTACTATAAGGTACTAAAACATTTTCATGAAAGTTTGTGTCAACAGCATACCCTTTTTATTTCAGCGCCAAAGACCAGTGGCAAAGAAAGCCAAAGAAAATAAGCAGCCTACATGCTGACATGGCTCCACAGGCTCTGAGATTCCTGCCTGCACAGGAACCTGGACCACAGGTAAGAAAATGTGATGCTCATACTTCCATGAGTCTCTTCAGAATGATTTTTCCTGAGAGTGCTATGTCCACCCTGTGTCAAAACACCAATGCTCAGGCTGCCAGGGCACGTGAAAAGGGCTGCAAATATGTCATCAGTGAGATGTACTGCTACATTGGCATCGTCTTCTACATGGCCATGGTGAAGTTGAAGTGCATTAGAGACTACTGGCGGCAGGACAGTATTTTCTCTGTTCTTTTTCCAGCCACAATCAAACAATCAAGTTGTTTGTTCTTGCGGACTCATCAAATGGATACACTGTTGATTTTTCTGTGTACACAGGAAAGAACAACTTTCCCACAGGCCATGGCCTGTCATATGATGCTGTGACTTCTCTGTTAAACCGTACAGTTTTGGGCTCTGGGTACCATGTATACATGGATCATTTTTACACTAGCCCAAAAGCTCCTAACGGACTTGTTTGCTTTGAAGTTTGCTGCATGTGGAACCATCAGGGAAAACAGGAAAAATTGCCCTCGGAATGCAGCTAACTCACTCACCAAAAAATCTGTGAGGGGGCCCTATCAGGTGGATTAGAGATGAACATCTTCTGTTTGTCAAGTGGATGGACACACGAGAAGAACTGTCTGTTCCACCATCCACGCTGCCTACACAGGACACACTTTGCAGAGGAGGGTGAAAACACAGACTGGATGGAGGACAATGAGTTTTCCATGTCCTGCACCAGTGACTGCCTACAACCAGTACATGGGGGGTGTTGATCAGCTGATCCAATACTACACCACACAGCATAAAACAATGAAGTGGTACAGAAAGCTATTTCTCCACTTCTTGGACATTGCTGCCACCAATGCTTTCATTGTACACAAGGAGCTTTATGGCACCATGAACCACAAGGAGTTTATGGAAGAGCTAACTGCAGAGCTGTGTGGTGTGCCACAGAAAATAACACCAAAACGGATCAGTGCTCAACCATGTGAGGCACGACCATGTGTAGCTGTTGTTTTTTTTTTCTGCACAGCTTTACCCTAAAAATACCACAGCAGTATATATGTTCTATATATGTTCATCTATGTGCCCTTTTTCCTCAGTCCCTGTACATTTTTTAGCACTATGTGATAGAGTAGAAATATGTAGGGTGTAAAAGTAGACCTAACAAACCTTGTTGTTTTTTTTACACTGTTCTTACACTTTTATTTTTTTACATGTAATTTATGTGTAATTTGTGATTACAACTATATTTTCTGTTATAGTGACTGCAGTAATGCTTTGTAACTTTGATTGTTCCTAATAAAGTTTAACTGAACTTGCAAGTGAATCTCAGGTTTTGTGTGTGTTGGTTTTGGTGGATTACGAGGACAGTACACCTGATTACATACCAGCATTATAAGGACATTTGGAATTACGAGGACATTTCGTATGTCCCTGTAATTCAAGCAATGTAGATGCACTTGTTTTAAAAACTTGTTTGTTTTTTAAAAGAGTCAGCTGATGCAGGGACTTGAGTAAATTTACATGCCGTTAAACTGAAAACACACAGCATTGTGAGGACAGAATAGTTTGTGAGGACATTGTGTTAATGTATGTAATGTTAATTTAAAATGGTGCACTTTATTTTCCAGTCCTATTTCTATATACTGGCGTACATACCATGTACTATGGACTACTTAATAAGCACCTCTGTCCGTGTTCATGCCCCCAGCTTGAGTCCTGCGTGGCTTATTTTGTACATGAAGTACGAGGTACATACACCAGTACTTACACAGTAAATATATGAAAATAGAACTGGAAAATAAAGTGCACCATTTTACACAAATGTTAGACAAGAACGACCAATTCTTCAGACTTTGTAAGCACTGTTGTGGAGAGTAATTTAACATTAACACACTTGTTTGTAAGTAGTACATATTTATTACGTATATAACAAGTACAGTGTGTGTCTTTTTTACCACAAAATATCACATTGTTCCATAGTTGCTACAAATTTACCAATTACATATCATTAGTGTGTGCAGCAAAATATGTTTCATTAGATCACATTTAGAACAAATTTCATCGCCTGTTATTTTAAAACTTCAAATAGCCTTCAGTTTACAGACTATAGCTGCATCTGTCTCGATTGTAGACTTGTAAAGATTTACTTTAAATGTGCATCCCATACTGTAACCTAGAGATAAACCTAGAGATTCATATTCATGTTTTCATATTCAATGCATGACAGGAAGGAAGGCGCACATGCAAACACTTTCACAATTATTTCCTGATTATAAAAATAACTTAAAATTAGAGTGACTTGGGACGCTGGAATTGCCCAATAATCAAACTGAAAATGATTAGGTCCAGGGACAGTCACTGCTGCAATATATTTTTATGTTTGTACAGTCAAAACAACTACAGTGTTTGATATAATTGAAACAGTGCAAAATTAAAAATAGTAGTCTAGTTTTTGCCTTTCTGGCAAATTCTTAGTGTAACACAAGACAGACACACTCTTGATTCATCTCATTCTGTAATAATAATAATAATAAAAGTGTCATCATGCAGATCATTTTGTGTGTCTATTATAATGTTCAAGTGCTGATGTTATTATTATATAATATTATATTATATCATAAATTATTTATATTAAATTATTATATTATTTTCTCATAATTAACTGTAATGTAAAAAAAATGTAATGTTACATGAAAAAAAAGAGCCTATTACTGAGAACAGAAAGCTACTTTGTTGCTGAATATAAAACAATAAAGGACATAGACATAGAAACCCTCAAATAACATTAATCACAGAACAAAGGAGAAACTCAACAGGCAGGGTATAAATACACGTAGACATGATGATAAGAGTTCAAATACATTAGGGGAACACAGGAGGAGACTAACACCTGTTTCACACATACTCTGTATGCAGTGTGTTTGCGTTGCATTGCGTATTTTTTTCCGCACCCATGTTAATGGATCAGAGCGTTCACAATGCACGCGATTGCTGTCTGGCAGTGCGTTGCAGGTGCGGTGCGTTTGCAGCAGTGCAGCGATCGTTTTGTCACAGAGTCTATTTTTGCTGCAAAATGAACATGGATTGGCATTAAATTGTAATAAATTCATAATTTACGCACAATTAATGTGTGATACTTTGTACACAGTAAATTAGAAAAATAGATCCAATAAAGAAATAAGAAATAAAAAAGGAAAATACATAAAAGAGCACAGTACTTTTATAAAATTGCATAATGCGATCAGATATGTTTTTTCCCCTACAAAAATTACTTTTTATATCGTTGGAGGAAGAGGGGAAGTTTAATCGCATCAGCCAATCATTCTGAAGTATTTGATGAACACCTGTCACCCAAGATGAAGTATGTGTGAAACAGGCATAACTAATGATCACAGGAAACACCAATAAGGGCAAACACATGGAGACAAAATGAAATCAGAACAGAGATATGAAAGAAAATTAAAAACAGACTACTTAACACCTATAGACCGTGTGCTGCTGTGGTTACTCGGGTCTGATGAAACTGGGACAAGGGGTCTAGAGTTTATGATAGCAGCCACCTCTGCCATGAAGGTGACGAGAAACTCATGAGTGAGTTTAGTGGTCTTAAGCTGGAAAAACATATAGTCCAATATTCTCTGTGCTAAACCTATAATCCTTTCCCACGATCTACATAAAACTACATAAAAGTCCATCTACATCCATGTTCTTTTAAGAAGGTGTGCACAGCTGTGTTGTCCAAGTTTGATGGGATTTTCAGTTCTTTACATGCACGGACAAAATTGGTTCCTCAATCAGAGCGAACAGTTTTTACTGGTCCCCTCACGGCCAGAAATCGTCGGAATGCATTCATAAAGCTGGATGTATCAAGTGACTCTACTACTTCAATGTGAACTGCTCTAATACTCAAGCAAGTGAATATGACAGCCCACCTTTTATTCTGAATGACGCTTCCTCTTGTGCGTTGTGAAGACACAAACCATCCTGAAGAGCGAACGGCTCCCTCTGTAAAAAGGCGACCTTGATGCTGGGTCTGCTCGTGGTAGTGCTTTATGAGAAGAGCTGCAACATGGAGGTGACCAGGAACTATGAGAGGGTTCTTCTCACCTTGGCTAATGTTTGCATCTCTGATGCGACCACCTACCCTAAGGAGTCCTTCTTTATCCAGATAGGGGTCTAAGTTTTTGAGGGGACTGGTTATGGGTAATTTTTCATGTTTTTGCACACACTTGATTTCTTCAGCGTACACATCTTGCTGTACTGCTCGGATGACAAGGTTATGAGCTTGGTTTAACTCATCCACATTAAGTCCCGTTTCACAGTAATGCCAGCCATTGCAGTGATTGTCTTTGCTTGGTGGTGATTTGAAGTTATGGATGACATGTATTAGTCTAGAAAGAGCACGTGTAAGGGATTTCCAGGTAGAGAACTTTGTGAATCTGTCTGAGCCCAGTCCTTTAGTTGAGGCTATTGTTTTGAGTGTGCTTACCTGAGGTCTTAGATCTGAGTCCATGCTAGGCTCTACAAGATCATAGGAGTCATTTAGAGAACTCTGAATCTGAAGCAAAAAGTCAGGGCCAGTGAGCCAGTTGCTAAGTGGCAGCTGGTATGCAGGAACTGAACGAGTGGCTAGATCTGCAGGGTTCTGACTGCTAGCTACATAGTGCCACTGGCATGGCTGAGAAGATCTGCCGATTCTATTTACACGATTACTAACATAGAATCTTCTAGACTCATTGTAGATGTACCCTAGGACAACTTTACTGTCTGTGTAGGAAGTAGTGTGATCTAGTTTATAGTCAAGTTCGTCTGAGATAAGATCTGCGAGCTCTACCGCTAAAACAGCAGCAATAAGCTCTAATCTTGGGAAAGTCTGATCTGGGCGTGGTGCTAGCTTAGCCTTACCCATTACGCAGCCTACTTGACAGCCTCCTTCTGCCTCTGTCACTTTTAAATAGGCCACTGCTGCTATGGCTTCAGTAGATGCGTCTGAAAAAACACATAACTCTTTTTTCCCAGCTGTTGAAGGGGAAATGTCTGTATATGCTCTGGGAATGATCATGTTAGGCAGGTCTTTAAGTGAGTCTTTCCACTGTGTCCAGACCTCTTTCATTTCGGGGGGCAGTGGAGCATCCCAGTCCCCATTTTCAGCCGTAAGTTCACGTAGAATTGAATTTCCCTGTATAGTGACTGGTGCTACAAAACCCAGCGGATCATAGAGGCGTCTGGTAAAGGGCTTAGGCTCATCAGATACTTAAAAGGTGAAGCAGTCTTTGCTTAGGTCCCAAAGGAGGCCTAAGCTCCTTTGCATGGGCACTGAATCGGCTGAATCAGTTTTTTAGATTTTTGGCATGATCTTGAGTCGGAAATGCCTCTAGTACTTCCTTATCGTTTGATGCTATTATATGCAGTCTTAAATTCGAGTTCGCAAGTGCATCTCGGGTTCTTTGGAGTAGAGAGATGGCCTTTTCCACAGTAGGAAGAGCTTTGAGTCCATCATCAACATAAAAGTCACGCATGACAAACTGCTTAACATCTGGATCGCAGTCTGGCTCGAGCCGTAGGACAGACTGGTGTAAGCCATATATGGCCACTGCTGGCGATTGACTGTTACCAAAGACGTGAACTGTCATTCGATACTCCACGATGTCTTTGGAAATGTCATTGTTGCGGAACCATAAGAAGCGCAAGTAGTTCCTGTATTGCTCTCGCACGTTAAAGCAGTAGAACATCTGTTCGATGTCTGCTGTGAACGCAATGGCTTCTTTCCTGACGCGTATTAGGACCCCAAGCAATAAGTTATTAAAATCTGGTCCTGTTAACAAAACGTCATTCAGGGATACGCCTTCATACTTGGCACTGTTGTCGAAGACGACACTGGTCTGCGTGGGTTTACGGGGATGGTAGACACCGAATAGTGGCAGATACCAACATTCTTCATTCTCTTTTAGAGGAGGGGCACTTTCTGCATGTTTATTTTGGAATATTTTGTCCATGAAGGTGATGAAATGTTCCTTCATCTCTTTTTTCTTCTCAAAGCTGCGAAGAGACATTAGGCGATTCAGGGCCTGTGGTCTGTTGTTAGGGAGCTTTCGGCGTGGACTTTTAAATGGTAAAGGAGCTGTTATCTGTGTCCTTTATTAGTCCTTCCTCCATTATTTTTACAAAGGCATTATCCTGGATGGAAGGTGAGATATAGTTGTCGTTTCTGGTTTGTTTGAACACATTACATCCTAAATGCTCAGGTTCACAGGCACTGCCAGCTGGGTATTGCAGTCGAATGGAACTTGTATCCCACAATGTGTCTCTTTTATGTTGAAAACATTGGGACATGGCTCGAACGCTGTGGGACGTCCCCTTTCAGTTGCATTTGTGAACAGAGTCCTTACTGCAGGAGTTTTATGGACGTCACCTAAACACATATTTCCTACTATGACCCATCCTAGGTCCAATTTTTGAGCATAGGGTGTGTTGTTAGGGCCACTTATTTGTTTGCGGACTTTGTGAGCTCTAATGACATCCCGTCCAAGAAGCATTAGTATGGGGGCATTAGAGTCCAAGTCAGGAATGAAGTGAGCCACTGACTTTAGATGACTGTGGTGTCTAGCTGCACTGGGTGTGGGGATCTCGTCTCTATCGTTTGGGATATTTTTGCACTAAATTAGGCTAGGCAGGGGAATGTGGACTGATCCATATAAGGCTGACACTACATAACCTGTAGCTCTTCTACCCATTGTCTCTTTGATACCTGCGCATGTCTTAAGCGAGTAAGGGAAACTAGGGCCACAGTCATTAAACAGTTCAAAGAACTCAGGACGTACTAATGATCTGTTACTTTGTTCAACATGGTTGGGGAAAAGCCTTACTGCTTGATGTGAGTAGCCTGCTGGGTAGACATTAACGAGACAGATTTTAGAACATGATCTGCCTGCTTCGTTCACACCATAAACCCGAGTGCATTTAGAAGTAATCTCCTCTGATTCAATGGGGTCAGGCTCTCCGCCATGCTCTGCTGCAGGTTCAGTTTCTTTTAGCCAGGAGGCTGTTCCTGGGTGGAGAGCCGTGAAGTGCTTTTCATCATTGCACTCGGAACACTGTACCTTGGCTTTACAGTTATTTGCTATATGTGAAGATGAGACACAACATTTGAAGCAAAGGTTGTTTTCTTTTAAGAAGGTTTTTCTATCTAACAGAGTTTTCATGCGAAATGCTCTGCACACTGAGAGAGGATGTGCTTTCTTGTGAATTGGACAAAGTTTTTCACCGTCCACAGCTTTGTTTGAGGATCTCTGTATGCTTGAACTATAGCGAGAGATGACATCAGTTTTGTGCACAGAAATCTCCTTTTGTCTGTTTGCTCTCCAAGATAGTTTGTCTGGTCTGGGTGCATCAAGTGATGGTGTGAGGTTAAAGCTGGGGTCGTTTCTAGCATGACTTTTTAGAAATTGAATTTATAAAAGGTGAAATAACATGTCAACAGGACATCATCCTTAAAAAAGAGAAAAAAAAAGAGCAGCAAAACCATAACTTGAGGATTCACATCACTCACACGAAGAGCTTGTGTGAACAGAGAAAAACAAAAAACACGCCCTTATGCAAAATTTATATTTATAATGTCCAATTCGTTTCGTTTATGTACAAAAGCACAGCTGTTTTTATTGTTAATGTACACACATAAAATAAATATTTAAAATAGATTTAAATAATGATTAAATATTATTTAATAAGAATTAAATAATTCTTGAAGGAGGGAAAAAAATCTGATGATCTGCCGGCGCTGCGCGCAGTTATAGACGCATTCCTGACTGGACAACTTCAGTCTTCTGAACAGAATTACACCTAATACATTTAAACTTTCAACGCATTGTTTATAATATTTTATAATATATATTCTCCCAGGCGCCGCAGCAATGACTGTCCACTGCTCCGGGTGTGTGTTCACAGTGTGTGTGTGTGGTTGATCACTTCTCACTGTATTATAATGCATGCCATAATATCTGAGAGGTAACTCGAAATTTTTACCATTATATATATATATAAATATGATTTAATGAACTCTAGAGAAACGGTTTCCATAAGAGAAGAACCAATGATTTGGCCGCGTCCTGTGCATGAAATGCATAGGATCATATTCCAAATATATTTTTTTATCAAAATAATAAATTAACAAAACGAATGAAAAAAACAAACAAAAACAAAACAGCAGCTTCATATACATGTGTTCACGGTGTGTGCATGGTTGATCACTTCTCACTGCTGTGTGTGTGTGTGTGTGTGTGCGCGTGTTGGATGGGTTAAATGCAGAGCACAAATTCCTAGTATGGGTCATCATACCTGGACACAAGTCACTTCACTAATATATTGTCTGTTCAGTCAATAAATACAGCTGTAAAATAAGCTGTAGTTTTACCGGCGTTAAATTAGTATTGTATTCGTGACACATGAAGGCGGGAGAGCTCGCTCTCAGTTGAGCGTTCAGTAAGGGACCGTGGGGAAAGTGCAAGTTTTCTTAGTTTTTTTGCTGTAGCTAAAACAAAGAAGCTATTACAAAAACACAGCTCACTGAGCTACAGCAAAAAACGAAGCGAGCTCTCCCGGCTTCATGCACATTGCGACGGCTTTTGCGGGGCAATGCTCGTTATATAGAGAGAATATAATGAAATCAAAGGGTGTGAAACATGATCAGTTTTGCCCTTTTGGCGGTCACTCCTTTAGACTTTTTTAGGCCAAGTCGTTTTTAAGTTACTGGCGTTTTTCATTTTTGTCTCTCTGACTGACGCGTGTCTCTTTTATTATTAATATTATTGTGAAGTGAGATGAATAAAGAGCTGCCTTGCAGAACGGACTCTGTTGTGTGGGGGTTTAATGAAAGTGTGAATCTCTGCTGGTTAACACGGAGAGCGCAGTTAAAAGTTGCTGAACAGGTTTTGCCAAAGTGTTTTAGGACAAATGTAATGTATAACCTGTAAACTTCCCTTTCTCAGCGCCTCAATCTCGGAGCGCTGCCTCGCTAGCTCAGGCCTCAAATACTGAATATGTATTTAGGTTTATATTAGGTATCAGTTAAAAATAAATAGTCTAAAAAATAAATAGTAAAATATGTAAATAGGCTAACAAATGACAATTCACGGGAATCTTGTTTAAAATAAACACAAGAGCTGGTACACATAAAACATAAGACAATTACAAATTAATTTAAATCCACAAAACTTCTGCGAAAAAAAAGACCACACAACCACTGTTCGTGTGTAATCGATCACTCTCTGTTATCAGGGTTCATAAACTATTTAAGTAAAAAAAAAAAAAATTTAGTTACTACTGCACTGTATACCGTCTTTCATTCAGTCACTACTCAACAAATTCCAAGTTTATAGTTTATTTAAATTAGCCTTTTATTCCACACTCAAACACAAGCATTAAATTTGCCAAAATCCACAGGTAGAAGTGGCCTAACTGAGTCTAACTGGAGGGGGGTGGACGTTTAATAGACATGTGAATCTCTCATCATTCACATGGGAGCAGGGCGATTATGCTCTTATTCATATGAATGGTACTGATACATGAGCCTTTTGACAAGAGACAAGGCTCTACAATCTAAACAAAGCTAAAGATTGCAGTTCATCTTCCTGAACTCTATTTTTAAACGTTAAAGCTTTGAGTGATGCAATATAAAAAAACTATAAGTCGCTGTCAGGCAGATATTAATCTGCACGCAAAGAAATTTAAATTAAAATAGTTCAGTTTTGTGTTTAATGTCAAAATTATTATATTTCATTTTGTTTGTTTATTAAGTTGATTTAGAAAAATGTTTGGAGTATTTTTTGTTTGTTAAATAGAAGTTTATAGGCGGACATCAATCTGCACGCAAAGAAAAGAAAGAGCAAGAGTCCATCAGCAGCAGATCAGAAAGTGATCACTTTATCCTTCTCAAACCATCATGACTTGTCTAACATAAAACTCTAGATATACCCACTAAAACAGTTCAAGCCTATAACAATGTTTAAATGTTAAAAATGCGCTATAATAATAAATGTGGGATATGTTTGGGCGGAGAGGCTAAAGTGTGCTGAGCTGGATGCGGAGGAAAAAGCGCAATCACTTTCATTTTTTTCAGAAACAAAATAGATAATCAAAAATATACGCTGTTGCTGTTTTAATCAAATTAATTAAAAAATATTAATAAAAAACGTATGTGTAACGAATATTAATAATAAGACTATTTTTATTTCACACATTTATGTATGTTTCCTAGCCTACAAAAAGAGCTCGGCGGTCAGCAGCTGCAAGTGCACTCTACAGTGCTGGGTGGCTTGTTGTGGTGTGGAGGAGATGAGAGATGTCGTCCTCCGTGGAGTGATTATGTCTGTATGCAAACTGTAGTGGATCCATTGGTCCAGTAGTGATGCAATGATGAAGTCTCTAACCAGTCTCTCAAAGCCCTTCATCACCACTGATGTCAGAGCTACAGGGTGGTTGTCGTTGAGGCAGGTGGGCTGGGTTTTTTTGGGGACAGGAACAATGATTGACTGCTTCAAACATGAGGGGACGGTGGACTGTTCCAGGGAGAGGTTGAAGATCTCAGTGAACACTGAGGCTAGCTGGTCAGCGCAGGCTTTCAGAACCCAACCTTAGATGCCATCAGGTCCTGCTGCCTTCCTGATGTTCAATTTCCAATATGCCCTGCTCACGTCATGCTCCTTGATGGTGAACGCGTTGTCCTCACCGGCTCTTTCAGTATGCATGCTGTTAGCATTGCTAGCACTGCTACCATGATGAGCTGCAGTCTCAATGCGAGCATAGAAAGTATTTAACTCTTCAGCCAGAGAAGCCACGTTCCCCGATCTGGAGGGTGGTGTTTTATAGTCCCTTTTCTGTGATTGTTCTAAGTCACTGCTTAGATTCCTGGTGGCGAGCCCCATGTTATAGGCAGCGGAGTGGGATCTCAGAATGTTGCGGATGGTATTATCCACCCACCTTTTTCCACACTTACTGGGTGAAGGAGACCCAGAGGAAGCACAGCTGGAACTACTCCATCTAGGTCCGAGCTGCGGGGCAGGGGGGACTCAGATTCACGCAGTCAAGGGAAATGAGAAAATAGCACACGGCTCCTGTGGACCAGGTGTCCTGATTAAGAACGCGAGAAGAGACGGCCTCAACACAGACTCTTCCCTTTCTGCTGTCCACCATAGCAAATAAAGAGCTGCTTAGTGCGTCTAACGCATGGATTGTGTTCAGTGTAGAGGCGCAGAGCACATACAGGACATATCAACTCTAAGGCTGGGTCTGCCTCCTCCCGGGGCAGAGCTTGCAGGTTCACCACCTGATCGCGGAAAGGCGTGGTTGGAACCTTGGGCATGTAACCGGGCCGGGGTCTAAGGATGACGTGAGAATCTGCCAAACTTCAGGCACTCTTCATCAACAGAGAAAGCTTGTAGGTCCCCATACCCTCTTGATAGAAGCTCGCGCAATCAGGAGCGCGGTCTTCAGTGTCTGATTTTTTAGATCTGCTGATTGAAGGGGCTAGAAGGGAGCTTGCTGCAGGATATTTAAGGCGACGGCAAGGTCCCAAAAGGGTATGAGGTGTGGTCTCGAGGGATTAACTCTAAGTAACCTGACGATGAGTTGGTGCTTCCGAGGGACGCACCCTCCACTGCATCGTGATATGCTGCTATGGCAGCCACATACACTTTGAGAGTAGAAGGGGACAGCCTGGGCTCCAACTTCTCCTGCAGGAAGGAAAGCACTACTGCAATCATGCATCTCTGTGGATCCTCTCCGCGAGAGGAACACCAGTCAACAAACAGACCCCATCTCAGAGCATAGGCTCGCCTCATAGAGGGAGCTCTCACTTGGGAGATAGTCTCTACAACAGCACTAGAAACGCTGGTGAAGTCTGACGCGTCCTGTCCAGAAACCAGACATGCAGGTTCCATAGATCGGGATGCTGGTGCCATATGGTGCCCATCCCCTGAGAAAGAAGGTCCTTCCTCAAGGGGATCTTCCAGAGAGAGGTTGCAGCGTGGAACATGAGGTCCGGGAGGGCCAATAAGGTGCTACCAGCGGGACTTGTTCCTCGTCCTCATTGATCTTGCACAGTGTCAGTGCGATGAGGCTCACTGGGGGAAAGGCGTACTTGAGCCCCGGAGGCCAGCTGCATGCAAGTGCCTCCCTGCCGAGTGTTTTGTTGGATTTGGGGAGGGAATAAAATTACCAGCAATGGGTCGACTTGGGGGAGGCAAAAAGGTCTAGCTTGGGGGTGAAGCCGCCATTCTCCAGACTGCCATGAGAGCTGATCGCCTGCACGGTTGAGTATCCCAGGAATGTGAATAGTGTGCAGCAATTTCAGCCGCTTGGGACTCCACAGGAGCAGATGGTTGTGCTTGTGGTGCAACACTGGAAGAAAACGACGAAGTGCCAGCAGCACTGCTAACAACTCGAGGCAATTGATATGCCAAAGCAGCTGGACGCCTGTCCAAAGGCCCGAGGCTGCTTGCCCGTTGCATACTGCACCCCAGCTCATGGAGGAGGCATCCGTGTGGCGCATGGTATGCCTGGACACCTGTCCCAGGGGTACCCCAACCCATAGGAAAGCAGGGTTGGTCCACTGGCAAAATAGGCAGCAACACTCCGGGGAAATGCCAATCCAAAGTGTGCCACGGTGCCATGCCTATCTCGGGACCCGATCATGTAACCAACGCTGAAGCGGTCTCGTATGAAGTAAGCTCAGCGGTGTGACCGCGGCTGCAGCTGCCATATACCCCAGGAGCTTCTTATAAGTTTTGAGAGGAACCACGGTTTTGTGCTTGAACGTATCTAGGCAGTTCAGCATGGCCTGTGCACACTCCCCCATGAGGCGGGCAGTCATTTTGATCGAGTCCAGCTCCACACAGAGATAAGAGATCTTCTGCACTGGGGAGAGTTTGCTCTTCTCCCGGTTGACCCAACTGGCTGAGGAGCATTTTGAACGGCATCTGGAGAAGAGACGGATTCAAAGCTCTGAGATCCAGGATAGGTCTAAACCCACCGTTCTTCTTGGGCACGATGAAGTAAGGGCTGTAAAAGCCCGACCTCATCTTGGCTGGAGGCACAGGCTTGATTGCTTCCTTCACCAGTAGGACAGCCACCTCCACACACAGGACGGCAGCATCGCTCTCTGAGAGGTGTAGCCTGCAGGGGGACAGGGGAAGGAACTGTGAGTCTGGCTGCACTGCTCAGCGCTTACCTGCCTCCCTGGATCCCGTGCTGGTGACACAGTGCCCTGGGTCAGCATCTGAGGAGAAAGAAGAGATTGTGTTAGATGGTAACCTTCGGGCACTGGGCCCAGAGGTGAGAGAATTTGCTCTTTTTGTGAAAATGTGGGTACCGCTGACCTGTGGGCTGATGGAAGCTGAATGCAAAGAAGCTCCCGGCCCTCCTCCGGGAGTGGGGACACAGATGTTTTCGTTGTCGCCCAAAGAACAGATCTCATCACTTCCGGGCTGCCCGTCTTAAGAGCACTTCCCGCCCCTCCGGGTGTTCCTCGACATCGGGATCTTCCCAGCCTAGCATCATTTTAAGTTTAAATACAAACAAAGTTTGGGCGCCAAGTGGAGCGAATCCACCAATCAGAACGAAGCACGAAGCAAGTTCAGTTCAATAAGTCTTGGGTAGCTCTAACCACCCGTTACACAAAAATATACGAAGTGGTCAATAAAGAAACAAACCATTTGCAAAGCATTGTGTTGTCTGTATTAACAATAAACTAGTTCATTGTCACACATTCCCAAAGTCACAAAAAAAAAAAAAAAAAAAAAAAAAAAAGTATATAGAATTCTTTCAATAATACATAGAAAACAATCAAAACAACACAGTTATTTTTTCACCGTACTTCATCAAACATGTCCGAATCGGACGGTCGCATAATGTCACAAATAACAAAAAAAAACAACAGCAACCCAAAAAGGCGTTACATTATATGTTTGTTTGTTGGGCGTGCAGGCAAGTCAATGTTGTGTGTGCGTTTCTGGAAGCGCATGCGAGTTCAACCGCAACACAGAGTGTGTTCCCTGAGGCACTGGTTTGTAGAACAGTGGAAGTGCGTGTTGCCAGAGAGTACCTTGCATCAGACATCAGCAATCACCTCGATCAGCAACAACAGCAGAAAGAAACCCCAGTCAATGGTGATCCGGTCCTTCTGTGCATGTCGATCCGTCAATATCGTACACGCACTGTGGTTTGCGTCAGTCACCACTTCGGATGACTCAAGCTTTCCATGGAAGTCCTGGCCGTCAGCCTTCCAATCGGCAGGTAATCTACTTCTTCCTTCCTTTCACTACATCACTCCCTGTGTCACCAAACCACCTCCTTTTACCTTATTGCTTACGTTTTCTCACAGGTGCGGTTCAATTAGCTACCATTACAAATGTGAACACTAATAGAAAGTTAACTCAAATAATGACTTCAAGTTAACAGTACTTAAGTATACTTGATTAACAAGTTGTCTCTACAAATTAAGTTATACCAACTAAACATTATTACGTTACTTTATTTGGAAATTTTAAGGCAATCGGTTTCCTAATTAAGTAAAGTCAACTTATTACATTTTACAGTGTGTGGATCCATTTGCAGAAGTTTATTAAAAACAAAAAGGCAGAGACAGATGATGGCATCAATCACAATGGCAATCCAAGAGGCATAAACGGTAAGGGTTCCAAACAGAGACATAAACATACCAAGTTGAAAGGGCAAGCCGTGGAATCGTGGTCAAGGCAGGCAGAATCATAACAGAAACAGGCAGAATAACAATCAGGGAAACCACTCAGTAAGGCAGTTGAAACTTGCAATATTTCGCAAAGTCTGTGCATTTGGCCTCCAGTTAAATATAGGCCAAACAGGAAATGAGTGCAGAGGGAGCGAAATCAAGCTAGTACTCTGGCAAGGGCTCCCTCTGCTGGCTTGGCATTACAGTGTTCATATTGTAGAACATTTATTCATAATTATGCAGTGCTCAAGCAACCTCTAAGAGCCCTATCAATAGGGAAATGTTACAAAGCGGACTGACACAAAGGGTAAGTTCATTACTGATATTTATTTTCAGGAACAATGGTAAACAAAGGCAGTCTGAAAAGGTAAGTAAACAAAGGAATCTTCCAAATCAGGAATCTTCGATAAGGAAACTAAAAGTCTTTCTTTTCTTTTGTTTAGGATCTATGGCAGCATGATGAACAGGAAGAGGAAACACACTGAGACACTGATCACAAACCACTTTCCAAGGGGAGACGAGAGGACCACAGAGGCTGGAGGATACACAGGAGGAATACTGCGTGGAAGTGAGGGTGGAGCCTGGTGTGGATGTTACAGGGAGGGGTTAGATTGAACCAACAAAATTGACTGAACAGGAGAGGCAGAAAAGGCATTTATGAACCTCTGTGTGTTTCTGTATTACTGTCTGACCTTCTTTGCAAAGAATAAAGCTTTTTAAAAAACTATTTATTGACTGTGTCTCTTACATAGTGAGAGTTGTTTTAAAATTGCTACGACACTGACACTCTATTCTCCAATTTGATACTGTTAAGTGCTTTAACACAATCTGTATATAAATAAATGTGACCTAGCTTAACTTGACATTTTCCCTCACAGTCTTCTCTGTTCTTCTATGGAGAGTTTAAGGTCTTCCCAGCAGGATTTACTAAGCAAAAGTAAAACTGTTCTCAATTGTAAAATGCTGAAGGAAAGATATATAAAATTCAAAGTCCCTCCGTGATAAACAACAGGGCAAAGATAATGTTTTGTAAGGTCCGAAGCTTTCTTGGCTCGGATGTCATGTCTCGCTTCTCAGTTCTAAGAGAAAACACTCCTGGGGTTTCTAATTTTTGTTTTTAATCTTACTTTTACGTTTAGGGTTTTTACCTCGTTTTATTCTGACTCCAATTTTAAGTTATTATTAAATTTAGATTATAATCTTAGTTTTGAATGCTGATTAAAATGTAGTTATCTTAATTTAGAAACTTGATTATTCTAGATATGCTAAAACACCATTCATCCATTCGCTGGAGACCCGTTATGACTGGGTCCGGCGTCCCGTCCCAAAATATAATGCTTGTTAGTCTAATAACTTGCTCA
>JAUYWG010034045.1:0-20175 GCA_034779775.1 Enteromius afrohamiltoni
TGGGTCAGAGAGAGTGACAATGGTAGATTTAGAATTGTCAGTGTTTTTATATAACATTAGAGTACCTGAAGGTATGGAAAATTATATAGTGCAAGGAATTCATTGTAAGAAAGTAATTGTCCCTCTTTATTAAACAGCTGAGCCACCAGTAGAAGTCTCAAGGAAGAGTGATCTGTTTTTAAATAAAAGATCTCTATTGTTCCAGATGAGGTATGTGTGTGGTGAGAAGTTGTGTTTATAAATGAGGGTCCATGCTAAAAAAACTTGTTTGTGTAAGGATGAGAGTTTTACAGGGAGTTTCTCAACATTTTAATTACAATTTAAAACAAAGTTAAAGCCACCAAAATGAGAAAAGATATGATATGGTATAAAATTCCAAATAGAAGTAGGATTTTTAAGAAAATGTTTAGCCCAATTAATTTTGAATGTGTTATTTAAAGTAGAAAAATCTAAAGTTAAGCCGCCCTGATTCGTAGTTATTCATCACAACACTTTTTCTCATATAATGAGTAAGATTTTTCCATATAAAATTAAAAAGCATATGGTCAATATCTTTACTAACTTTCTTATCCAGATGTAAGGAGAGGGCAGCATATGTCAGTCGGGATATCCCTTCAGCTTTGGTAATTAACACTCTGCCTTTCAGAGATAAATCCCTTTGCAGCCATTGGTTGAACCTTTTTTGGGTTTTTTGTATAATTGGAGTGAAATTCGAAGAGCATCTTAACTTTTGGTTTTTGGATATTAACAGGCCTAATTATCTGACTTCTTGTTTAACAGAAATATTACAGATAGCATTTGCAGTGCAGTCTTTAATTGCTAGCAATTCACATTTTTTAGATTTAGGCATAAACCAGAGGCCTCAGAGAAATCATTAATCAAAAAATCTCCAAAGCCAAATTTTTCTAAGGAGTGAAATATAAATTGATGTTCAATTGTGTCGAAGGCCTTATAAAAATCCAGGAAGAGAATGAAGCTATTGTCAGGGACCAAGTCTGAGTAATCAAGCAAATCCAAAACTAGTCTAATGTTACTCGAGATATGTCTATTTCTCATAAAGCCTGACTGTGTCTCATCAAATAACTGTGTCCAAAACCTCTTTAATTCTATTAGCAAGTAATAAAGCCATTATCTTGTAATCATTATTGAGAAGACAGATGGGTCTCCAATTATCAATAAAAAGTAAGCCTTTGTTTGGTTTTGGAAGAAGTGTTATGAGTCCTTGAGTAAGAGTAGGAGGCAGAGTGTTATTCTTTATACTTTCTGTGAAAACCTGTAGTAAAAACGGAGCTAGAAGATTAGAAAATGATTTATAAAACTCTGCAGATAAACCATCTGTGTCAGGAGACTTGTTGGTCCTAAGTGCAGTAATAGACTTAGAAACTTCCTCTACTGTCAAAGGGCTGTCACAATAACTTCTATCTTCCACATCAATAGTTTTTAGGTTTTGGATATTATTGAGGAATAATGCTGAAATGTCCTCATTAAATTTTGAGCTGTACAATTTAGTGTAAAATTTTGCACAAAAATTTGAAATTTGTCTAGGATTGTTGGAAACAATACCATTAATGTTTAGTTGATTAATAGAGTTTGTTTTTGATCTGTATTTTTCAAGCCTGAAAAAGTAGGCAGAATTTTGTTCTCCCTCCTCCAGCCATCTCTTCCTGGATCTTACAAAAGCACCCTCAGCCTTGCGTCGATATAAGTTGTCCAATTTATTTTGAAGGTCTAGTAAAATTAATTTATGTTCCTCCGTGATTTCTTCTGGGGACTTTTGGTAGTAAGAGGCAATTTTGCTTATCATTTCTTCCTCTTCAGCTTTCCTCAATTTAGTAATTTGACTCCCATATTTTCTTAAAAATTTGCCTGCTTCAAACTTGAAAAGTTCCCAATTGGTGCAAAAGGATCTCTCCCTGTTAGCTTTACTCCAATAATAAACAATTAATTTATTAATCTGCGTATTAACCATTTTATCCTTTAGTAAGGAATTATTAAGATTCCAATAAGAGAATTTATAGGGCATATTGTCCACTGTAGACATTTGGATGTTAATGTGAATTGCTCTATGATCAGTAAGAGGGGTGGCAAGTATTAGTTGGCCACTTAATAGCACTACTCGGTTCCTCCCGACCACAGACGCTGGTTTACAAGCAGAGTTGGGCAAGTTACTTGTTATTTGTAGTACAGTCATGCAGTCATTCATCAATGATTTAAGATTAATAGCTCACTGAATCATTTAGTCACTGTTCATTTAAAAACATGTATTGAAACGCCACTGTGTTGATCTGAGATGCACAACAGTTCTCCTTGGGATTAATTGTGTCTAAAATGTAATTATTCACAGCATTTAGTAATTTTTTTGGTAAAAAACTTTTATGCAATCCATTTTTGTCTGTCTACCAGCCAGTGAAAATTCTGAAAGTAAACTTGCAGTGTTTATAATAAAACGTCTCATTTTATGTATATAACCCTGTTCCTTAAAGGAACAGTCATTTACTGTAGTCAAGTTTTAGGTTACAGTTTACTTACATATCTATCATTCTAACTATCTGTTTTTTGTTACAATACACACAGAAAATCCTGTGCTTAAGTGCATTTCTACATATTGAGTACTGCATTTTTTTTTTTATTCATATTTCTATTGGTGGTAAATACTTCATCATCTTCTTATTCCGTTAAGCTTAACAATTATTATCATTGATGATTAGAACTAAATCTTTAAACAAACAGAGAGAAGACGAGAGGAAATATGGAAAATGTGATTGAAAGGGAAAATACGGGGAAGCTGGTTAAGCTTCTGAATCCACTGGATTTAAATTTCACAAATCCAGGCAGATCTCCGCTTATTTGAGAGCTGATTCAAGACTGGTGTTGAGACACTCTGCTGAAAACACCAGGGAACTTGGGTGCTGCACACTCTACACCGAAACTCACAATGCCAGACTGAATCCACTGTGAGCCCTTAATGAGCAACGGACCGCCACCGTCTCCCTGCACAGACAAACACTTCACATTTACATCATGCAAATATACTGAGCATCTGTAAACAGACACTGACTGATGTCTTACCTGACAAAACCCTTTTCCACCCTTAGTTGGTCTAGCAAACTTTTATGCAACCCATTTTTGTCTTTGCAGTGTTTATAATAAAACGTCTCAGGTTATGTATATATCCCTGTTCCTTGAAGGAATGAGACCCTGCGTAGACGAGACGCTATGGGAACACCGTCAGCGTGACGGCTTTGAATCGTGTGTTGAATCAGCCAATGATGAGTTGGGACGTCATAGGCGGGTGACGTCACTGGCCAGGAAGCATATAAGAAACATGTAATATGTGGAATGCGGCTGGCAAACTAGCTCCTGTCATGCATCCATGACCCCTGCTAGCAGGGCCTTCGTGGCCGCCACACCGCGTGTCGAGTGTGCTCTGACTCCTAGCCTCGGCGGGAGTCCAGAGGACTCATATGACATGTTGATGGCATCCACAATCCAATGGCTTAAAGTCTGTTTGGTCACTGGGAGAACCTTCTTGGGGGGACCAAAACATACGAGCAATTGCCCTATTGTCTAGTGCTCACACTGGACACACACAATTTAACTTTTTCTGACCAGGCTCCCTGAAGGGAAGTGGGTTAAAGGCCTGTAGTACTACTGGCTGAGGTGTGACCGTAGGTACCTTAGGGCTGTAACCCGCTCGCGGGTACAGGAAGGCTTTGGCCATTCCAGGGGCAAAGTCAAGATGTGTAAGGGCCACTGAGAGGGCCTGAAGGTCACCTACTCTCCTCAGAGAACACAACGCTAGCAGAAGTGTGGTCTTTATCATTAACAAACGATCTGAAATCTCCTCTATGGGTTTAAATGGTGGCCCACAGAAGGCTTCTAACACAACAGCCAGGTCCCAGGTTGGTACCCGGGATCGTACTGGTGGACGTAACCTCAGCACACCGTGGAGAAAGCGTATGACCAGGGCTTCTTTGTCGACTGTATGTCCACCGAGAGAGGAGTGGTAGGCCGATATAGCCGCCACATAAACCTTCAGGGTGGAGTGAGTGACCCTAGTAGAGAATCGGGCCTGCACTGTACCAACTGGGCAGTTGACTGGATCTTGCTGGCATTCTCTACACCACGAAGTGAATAACTTCCACTTCAGGCCATACAGCTTTCTCGTAGATGGAACTTTGGATTGGAGAAGGGTGTCAACAAGCTCGGTTGAGAGACCTGTGGCTAAGAGTTGTGCCCCCTCAGAAGCACACTCTCAGTTTCCACAGCTCCGGGCGGGGGTGAACTATTGTGCCCCTGCTTGTGAGAGGAGATCCCTCCTGATCGGAATTTCCCATGTGGGGCCATCTAGGAGGTCTGTCAGGTCCGAGAACCATACTCAGCCCGGCCAGAACGGTGCTACAAGCAGCAGACTGACCTCGTCCTGGCGCACTCTCACCAGATCTTCAGGGAGCAGAGCAATCGGGGAAAAGCGTACAGACGCAGCCTCTGCCATGTCTGTACCATGGCATCCAGTCCCACAGGAGCTGGATGAACTAGAGCAGGGGTGTCAAACTCAATCAGAGAAGTGGCCAAAATTTAAAACACAGTGTAAGTCAAGGGCCAAACAGGTTAAAATTTTATTGAACAGACTAAAATCACTTTTTGTTTAATCAGAAATATTAATTTGAACCAGAATACTGTAAATATTCTCAATAACACAAATAAATAATAAAATAATACATTTTATAAAATAAATTAAATAAAAAAATAATAAAATTATTTTGTTCAAATAATTTTCAAAAGGAGGAAATTTCAGATATAAACAAGCTTGTGACAATTGTGCAAATCTTTTACATAAAACTGTATTTTGATTTCAGGAAAAGGTGCAAAAAAATAAAAATAAATAAACAAATAACAAAAATATTTTCATTTCTTTTTTATGTCATTTTGTCCTTGTGGGATGTTTGGCATCTTTTCTTGGCAACAAGTTCATTAATGTTTGGGATTAGGTTCTGAGCTGTGGAAACTCTTAGAGTGGAGTGGAGGTGTTCAGTGAGACGGCTTCTGTGTGCGTTTTTGTTCATCTTCTTCAAAGTAAAAAGTTGCTCACACAAATACGTACTACGAAACATGCAGAGCATTCGAGCAGCTTGCAAGCGAAGTTGAGGCATCGTTTTGGGAATGAAGCTGGGGAACTATGCGGGCACCACAGTGTCATACTTTGCCTTGAGTATACTGTTACACTGGAGTTCTATCAGCTCCATCTGAATGTTTGCTGGTGCTTTTTCAGCGTCAACTGCAAATGGATTACTGAACAGTTATAAATTAAAAGTCCGCAAAGCGTTGCTTGAGCTCAGCGCGCAGTGTGCTCAGTTTATCAGCAAAATGCGCATTTGAAAATGCGCCGTTGGAGTCCTGGCTTGTGATTGTTTGGCAACACGGATCATACATGTCTGTGATCACACAGTTCCATCCCTACAGCTGGAGGTTTAGTGCAGTTAGATGCTTTGTTATGTCACACAGAAATGCTAACTCGTGTAACCACTTTTTTATCCCGGATAACTGTGGAGTCTTTTCCTTTACTTTCCATGAACTGGCAGATTTCCTCACGCAACTCAAATCTGTTGAGAACTTTCTCTCTACTTGGCCATCGCACCTCTGTGTGATAGGGTACGTCACCAAGTTCTGATTTCCTCCAGAAAAGACAGACATTGGCGGGGATTTAAGGCTCGAGCTCTTATAAAGTTAATTGTCTGTGACAGAGTGCTCATTACATGTTCCATCTTAAGGGCTTTACCGCACAGCGATTTTTGGTGGATAATGCAGTGATAAACTGTCAGCTCACATGTGCAACTAGTCCACTCTTTTCCCCGCACATTGCAGACGCTCTGTCAGTTTGTCCCAGGGCGGTTTCATGTCATTTACACATTTAGATACTTCTTCAAATATGTATTTTCCTGTGGTTGTGCCATGCATTGACTTAATGCCCAAAAGTTCTTCTGTAACACATAAGCTGGAGTCCACTTCACAGAGGAAGACTGCCAGCTGTGCCGTGTCACTCGTGTCAGCGCTCTTATCCACAGCAAGGGAGTATGCAATGAAGTCTTTTCCCTTTTCTATCAATTGTCCTTGTAAATCAGTGGCAAGATCACACATCCGATCAGCAATGGTATTTCTGCTTAGGCTTAGGAATGCTTGTTTTTTGTCTGAACACACAACATCGCACACTTTAACCATGCAGCTCTTCAAAAACTCTCCTTTGGTAAATGGTTGGGCAGATTTTGCGATCTTTGCGATTTTGATATGCCAGTAAGATGGTGACCACTCCACAAACCTCGGGCTAAGCGACCACTCATGATCGCTCCCCAACCAGTGAGGGACGCATCTGTCGCTAGCATACTGCGGCGACCAGGATCTCCCAGCACTGGGCACTGATATAGGAACAAAGGTTTCCTCCACATATCTAAGGCACGTACGGCTCGGTGTGACACATAGATCAAGCGAAGGGGATTTCCCCGCAGGGATATGCCTTTGTTACTGAGCCACCACTGTAGGGGTCTTATGTAGAGCATAGGTATGACGTTGGAAGCAGCTGCCATCAGACCCAGCAGCTTTTGAAACTGCTTTACCGTGAGTGACCGGCCTTCTTTTACTCTCGCGACAGCGGTGGGAATCGATACTACTCGAGCAGGTATCATATGAAACTGAGACAGGTGTTCACGGGAGATGCCCACGCCTCGTAACACTGGCGAAGTTAGTGGAATGATCTCCTGGGGCACTGAGGAGAGAGGGCACTATTTTTTTAGATACTTTCTATTTTTATAATGCCTCACAACAGAGCTTGCTTTCGTGCCTCTTGGTTTCTTTCGACGACCTTGTTCATGGCGTCACCGTACAGCCCCTTAGGCGCAAGCTCAACTCATGGCATTGTCTTATAACCGCTTTTTTTTTTTATCACCGCAGTCACTGCCTTCATGAGCTTCTCGTACTGGGGCAGTAGAGACCGTGGTCTCCTCTGCGTTCTCACCTCTCCATCCTCAGATGAGAAGAGGAGAAACACTGCGCTGCTTCAACGATGGGAAGTAGCAGAACGTGCTTCCTTCCTTGTATGGCTAGCACTTATCGAGGCTCTCTTTTCATCACTAAAGAGATACCCCAGGAATAAAGCACATGGTCATGGGTGATGGTCATTATCGCTGCCTCTCGTGCCTGGGCTTGAAGCATGTTGAGGTGGCTTTCGTGGATGTGTCATGTTCTCATTGTGGGAAGGTGACCAGACTCCACTACCTGCAAAGGGGCTAGGTACCTGTTCCTCTGCCCAAATCTAGGGCTCCCGCTGTTAAGAGACAGCCAGGGGGGTAGATTGGTCTTACACTGATGGTGAGGAATTTCCCTCTGAGGGTTCCTCTCTCCACCAGTGCTCCGCAGCCAGTGGAGCTGCCTCGGGGACAATCTGGATCTCCACAGGGGGTACCAGCTGTTGCCTTTGGTGCTCCCCCCGATGATCGCTGTGTTTCCCTTCGCTACCCCACCACAGGCACTTTGATGGTCCAGTTAGTGGGATGGACCGCTAGCTCGGTCACGTGACCTTCAGGCCCTCTCAGTGGCCCTTACGTTCTGGACCGCTAGACGTCACGTTCCGTCGCCAATGGTGCTGTACCACTGATGAGCGGTCGGGTCTCGGTTCCTCAGCGAAAACATGAATATGCGCTGCACCAGCTGCTCATTTATACTCATGCTGTGATGAGCTGCAGCTGGATTCCAATCAGTGCATGCCAATGTTTATTGGCATGTTTTAATATACTTGAAGTGGATTGGTCTCTTGAAGCGTGATAAAAATATAAAAAAAATATTGGTCACAATATTTGTTGACCCTGGGACAGTACTGTGTTTAAACAATCAGATTTGAAGAAACAGTTTACAGTTTTTGTGACCTTTAGGCAGTGATGGGCAGTAGCTTCTCTACAAGTAGTGACGCTACTAGTTTAACTACATTTCTCAGTAGCATGTTGGTAGCGTCGCTGTTTTCCAAATCAAATAGCTTTTCAGTAGCAAAGCTTTTTTATTGATCAAGTAGTGTGGTAGCGTCTACACAAGCTAACTTTACATTTTCGCAAGCATTTCTGACGCTTAAGCACAAATCGGACATACAAATGCTACAGATCACTGATCCTAGATCAGTATATGACGCCATCACCATACACGGGCCAATGCAGCCACAATAATGACAGACTTCTTACTGCAGTTGGAAATTAGCTTTTTGATGTTAGCGCCACCTTCTGCACTGGATTTGGAAAGATGGCAGAGGAAAGAGGAGGAGGAATTGATCCCGATGCGGCAGTCACCGTGGCCTTACCTCGAGAAGTTCATTACGCTGACTGAGACAACGGTCTGTTTTTTGCCATATTGGTACTTTTTGGAATAGTTTATAATTATTTTGCTAATGTGGTTTGTCCTGTGGTTTAAGCTGCACTGAGTTACACATATGCATGCATTCAGATAATAATACATACACACTCTTGACACCTTTTGTTATTTGTTATTATGTTTGTTTTTGTTGCCAAATTGGTTTGGACAATTGTTAAATAAATAATGGCACAGTTATGCCTGCCTATCTGTTTGAATTACATTTTTTATCACTAAGGTAGCATTGATTTGAAAATGGTTCAATTAAAAAAAAAATAGCTTAGATGTAGTAAACTACTTTTACCATGTTGCTGCAGCTTAGCTTAGCTTGCTACATTTCTCAAGGTAGTAGCTTTAGTGTATTTAAGCTTAATTCAATGTAGAGTTACTGATAGCTTAGCTCACTACATTTTCTAAGTAGCTTGCCCAACACTGTGTTTAGGCTTACAATCAGTGTACTGATCAAAAAATGTTGATGTTGAATGTTGGTGCTTGTATATCAGTGTCAGTCATCTATCATTTTCTCTGATTTTAGGCATTACTCATGAGTAAGGGTAGGTTTAGGTGTAGAGATATGGTCAAGACTATATTTTTGTATTAAAATGTTGTTCCAGGGTCAACTAAATATGTTGACCTAGCTACACATAGTACCTGGTATAATCAGGACGTATTGTGTTAAAGGATTGAATGGAAAAGATAAAGGAGTGAATGAAAGCCTGCCACTTTTGCTGAGTTTTGCTGTTTAGTGATATTTTGCAAACTGGCATCTAAATGACACTATGCTGCTGCTGTAGCCATATTGGACAAGTGATTTGGGAAAATAAGTGGATGAGCGCCATCTTCTGGCGAGCTGCAGGAATTCATTAGGTATGACCTTCACAGTGTATTATGGTTGTTCTCTTGCGCTGGTTGTTGTATACTAGTTATTTGAAACCAGAGGTGGATATTCGAGAAGTACATTTACTTGAGTATTGCACTTAAGTACACCTTTTGATCATGCGTGTCCACCGCGGCTTGTTTATATTTTGCAACTTTGTATCGGCAGACGTGATGGAGGTTTAGCGATACACAAATTGACTTATAAAGTATCTCCATTGAACGTATGCTTCCTTTGAATCAGTTGCTTTATCTGTCAGTGGTCCAACACCTACAGTTGTGGCTGTTATTTACAGACCACCCAAATACTGTAATACATTATTAGATTAATTTTGTGCGTTTTTAACCACACTATATAACTTATCACCTAATATCATTTTACTAGGTGACTTCAGTATTCATGTGGACATTACTAGTAACTCACTTACAAGGGATTTAATTTCCTGTCTGGACAGTTTTGGTCTCCAGCAATATGTGAATTTGCCAACCCATTCTAAAGGCCACACTCTGGACCTTATTTGCTGTTCTGGTGTTACACCTCTGGATTTTACAGCAACTGCAATACCCATATCTAATCATAAACTGCTTTCTTTTAATGTTAACGTTACATTTTCAGGATCCAAACAACAACATACATTGCCATTCCGGATTTTTTTAAAAATCGACCCCTCAGCTTTTGCCATTGCAGTTACTGACCTTTCACATAGTGAACATCTCTCTTCCTCTGATATGTTGGTCTTCTTTTATCATTCTGAATTACAGCAGCTGGACAATTTTGCACCTCTCAAAACTCAGACTATAGCTTTCATTAATTTTGCGCCCTGGTTTACTCCACCAGCTAAAAACTAAAGGCAGGTGTCTTGAATGCCACTATAAACGAACTGGACTCATGGCACATAGACAACTGTTCTATTCACATTTAATTGAGTCTAGAGATTGTAATGCCCTGTTTTCTATTGTATCTACCTCATAACTCTCTGCTACTTTGCACATATTTCTTCACTTTAGTCTTATTTATCCTTATTTTTATATACTATTTATTTATTTAATTATCTTTTATCTTTTTAATATTCATATATTTTTGTAATATTCTATCTTTCTTTATTTACTTTTTAACTCTGCATTTGTTTGTAGACAGCAAAGACAGAATTTCATTGAACAGAGAAATGCAATTTCTTTTGTACACATGACAATAAAACGCTTTGAATCCTTGAATCTACTGTAAATCACATACTGAAACCCCTGATAGCCTCCCTGCACACCTGTACTGCACTGCTCAGTATAATAAACTGATGTCTTTTTTCCAGCAACACAATAACGGCTATTCACCTGTTGACCCATATTGTGATTCATTATACAGTGTCACAATTGTTCTCTCTCTTATGCCATTCTCTTCTTTTACCCTGCAATCTGAACTAGAAATTTCTAATTGTCTTTCTAAATCGAATTTTTCCTATACCAATTCATTTAGTAAAAGCATATCTTCCTTCTCTTTCTCCTCTTTAACTTGTATTGTTCATTCTTCCCTTAGTTCTAGCATCTTTCAATCATCTTTTAAACTAGCTGCTATAACTCAAATTCTTAAAAAACCTGGTGCAGACCCTACCAACCTACAGTAGATAACTTTTGTCTGATTTCAAATCTTTCTTTTATTTAAAAAATTCTTGAAACAGCAGTTGCAGCACAAGTCCAAGCTTACCTTAATAGTAATAACCTATACGAGTGCTTTCAGTCAATATTTTGCCCCAAGCATAGTACTGAAACTGCCTTGGTGCAGAGTAATTAATGATCTGTTAATGGTTCCTAGTGGGGGATCCTTATCTATTCTTGATTTGCTTGACTTGAGTGCAGCTTTTGATATCATTTCACATGACATTTTGTTGGACCGCTTATCAGTTATTGGTATCTCTGGAATTCCTCTCGCCTGGTTTACCTCATAGCTCTTCAACCGTTCACTGTTGAAAAGTTTTAATTAAAAAAATGTGGTTCTCTACATATTTTCTTAAACGTAATGCCAATAAGATTAAAGTACTTCTTATAGGTACTAACTTTATTCTCTCTAGATCCTGCAGTTTTTCTTATCTATTGATGGTTCCTCTGTTTCTACTTCTAGTCAATTAAAGACTTTTTTTATCTTATCTTATCATCTTTGACAGTAGTCTTTTAGCGTCCATCTCCTACTCTTACTTCATTCTTCACATTTTCTTGAAGTGTTCACGTTTCACAAAAGATTCTCATCATTCTCACTCACTAAGGTGCTGCCATTCTTGTTCACTCATTTGTCACTTTTTGTAACGACTAATGTAATTATCTTTTGTTTGGTTTACAAAAGAAATTACAGCTGTTTCAGAATTCTGCTGCTCGCATCATAACCCAGACTCCACTTATACAACACGTTAGACCGATATTTCTTGTCTTGTGTTGACTACAGAGACCATCTCTGCATTTGATAAATAAAGAGTTTAATTCTCATCATTATACATTACCATCACTCTGTTCTCCTATTTGATAATGTTCAGTGCTTTGCTCCAATCTGTATTGTTAAAAACGCTATATAAATAAAAGTGATTGAAAGTGATTGAATTCAACAGCTTACTTGGCTCCCTATTAAATTTTGCATTGAATTAAAAATTTTAAGCACTTAAAACTTTTCATAAACTTACACCAACTTATATTTCAGATCTCATGATGCTCCATGAATTTGTAATACTTTCCCAGTTAACATTCACAACTTAGAGTCATTATCACAATTTAAAACTAAACTCACTTATTCAGAAAAGCTTATCTTTCGTGAATAATATCTGCACTCAACTTTTTGGTTTATTGATATTGCTGTTTATTGCTATCTATTGTTGTTTTATTTATTGTGTGACTTGAAAGGCATCTCAAATAAAATGTATTATTATTATTATTATATGCCCTTATTGCCTTTAACATGGGTTTAATAACAGGAAAAAACATTGGCTTGTCAAAAGCTTAGTATTTGAACTTGTATTTTTTTTTTTTTTTTCAGGCCTATGCATCTACATGATGACACTATACAATAAGATTTCAGATTAGATAAGATTATTGCAGAACGTGTCAGAGAGCATCAACCTCCTATTCTTACTTCATTCTGCAGAACCTCCGGTCCAGAAACCTGTTAACACAAAAACCTTTAAAAGTTCTGACAAGTATAGTATTGTAAGACTACATGCATTTCTTTTCTCTATCAAATCCTTTCTTTTTTAATGTATTTACATATTTACAGTGTAGATATTTATTTTTGATGTACGATATTTGCATTTTTGCCAATGAGTGTTACTAATTTTTTATTTTGCAGTAGCACATACCTTGCCAAATAACAAAGCTTTGGAAAACGGCTCATGAAAAGGACAAGGAAGTGAATGGTTTTTACAAGTCAGAATGTATAACGCGTGAACATTTCACATGAAATTGTGTCAGTGTAACAACTTATTAGCTCAGATATTTTAGGTATCTAAATATAGTTTCTAATTATAGTCCTTTAAAACCCATTCTCTGTCTTGGTCTATAGTGTCGCAAGATAGAGCCAATGCAGTACATTCTTATCATACCCCCATCATATATGAGTCGTTTTGCTATTTTACATACTGTACCATTTTTGACAGTGAATACAGTAGGTGTCTTTACCAGACTTATGAAAACATACAGGTCTGACAAGTTCAGAAATGTGAAAGTACATGCAGGTCCTTTCCTTTCAACTTAATGGTTTTTACAAGTCAGAATGTGTTTTGCATGAACATTTTACATGATATTGTCAGTGTAATGCTAACCTGATTTTACAAAGTGCAACATTCCTGAAACAACATTGTGATTAGCCAATCAGATTTGAAGAAACAGTTTACAGTTGTTGTTTGTTTGTTTTAGGTTTAGACTTACAATCAGTGTTTGGTGCTTGTACATCAGTGTCAGTCATCAATAATTTCCTCTGATTTAAAGGGAAAACTCATGGGTAAGAGTAGGTTTAGGTGTAGAGATATAGTCAAGACTATATTTTTGCATCTAAATGTTGTTCCAGGGTCAACAAAATATAGTGAACTAAGGACACATTGAACTTGTCAAAATCAGGACATGCGTAAGGGAGAGAGTTAGGGACATGTGCAGCAAGCCATGCAAGAAAAATACAACTGCACTAGGCAATATATTTCCGTTTAAATTGTTACCTTTGCTTTCATTTATTTTCAAAATCTGAGGTAAACTGTTGTTACTTTCAGTATGGCTAAAAGGTCACGTAATATGATATTTGAACTCAAATTAGACCTATTTAATTTGAATAAAGCACATAATCACCTAAGACTATCTACTGTCACAGTAGGGGATAGGACAGCTATCTTGGTGTGAAAGTAGGTCCTCTGAGTGGATTTGTGAGAGGATCTGTTTCAGTAGTTGTTCTATGGCTCTTTTTTCCAGCAGAGAGCTGGGCATGTGCACCTCTGCTCTGAACTGGAGTGGGGACCTCTTCACTGAAGCTTAGGGGTCTTTGAGCAAATTTAAGTAAATAACCTTAGTTTATTATACCCAGAACCCACTCTGACACTTCAGGGAAGGTTCGCGCTGGCTCGACACGGGAAGATATGAGTTGGATTGGTTTGAGTGCCTGGCAGCTGCAAGGGGACACAGTTCTCATCAGAAATGAAAGAGGAATACTGCTCTTTTTAAAATGTTTGTGTTTTATTCTGCCCTCTATCACAGAGGGTACTTGAATAGGCCTGGAGTTTTAAACACTTGTCAAGACTACAGAAAGGCACTTCCGGTGGAGACCACTCCAACCCCAGCTCCTCAATGGCTTTTGAGAGGACACAGAGTAATTTGGTGTCCATCCCAGGCTTAACACTGCTAGGCTCACACATGCACATGCTGAACATATGCGGCCAAAGGTTTGGGCAGCACCGCTGCCAAATGATTGGTTAATTTCTTAAATGTACTGCACAAACGAAGAGGTTATGAATATAACCAAGGTTCTTTGAGGGAACAACTCTGCGTCCAGAGACGCTAAGGGGAACGCCTTCATGCGTGACGGCTCTGAATCTGCTGTACCAACGTCCAATGAATGGGCACGACGTCACGGGCGATGACGTCAGACCAGGAAGTATATAAGGCACAATGTGCCTGCTCGCGCTAGCTTTCGACTGCTGTGAAGAACTGCGCCGGCAAGGGGCGCAGGAGGTATGGCCTCGAGACACTGTGTCGTTCCCTCAAAGAACCTTGGTTATATTCATAACCTCTTCGTTCTTTTCCGGGAACTTCCACTGCGTCCAGAAACGCTATGGGGAACGACATCCCAACGTCTCTATAACTCCAAGAGTTATAGAGACGTTGGGATGTGCCACTGTCTCATCGCTATTAGGGCATAAGGGGCCGATGATTTATACGTCATCCGCATGTCCAGACACAGTCCTAGACCGTGGAGGGGGGTAGACCAACCCACGGCGTTTACCGATGTCCTCACCCGGGACACCCGCTAGTTAAACTGCCAAAGCTATACCTCTTGTGGAGTAAGCTCTGACTCCCATCAGTGAGGGGAGATCAGAGGAATTATAAGAAACCGTGATTGTTTCGACAATACAACGACTGATAGACTGCTTAGTAGCAGGCTGACCCCTCTTTGGCGGACCGACCAACACCAGTAACTGGTCAGACTTCTCCACAAGGCTGCCCTTTGTGTACTTCTACTGGTCAAGATCCCCGAAGGGAGGAGGATGAAATGCCTGTAGCTCGATCGGGCGAGATGCAGCGGTAGTAGGACCTTAAACATGAAACCCCCACAAGGGTGAGAATAATTCGCCTGGGCATAAATAAATCAGAAGGCGCTAATGAAAGGGCCTGAAGGTCTCCTACTCGCTTTAGAGAAGAGATTGCTAACAAGAACGCATACTCGAGTTTTAGATGGCAATCAAAATCTCCTCTATGAGCTCAAGGTGGTTCACACCAAGCCTCCAGCCTCTGTATCACTTGGGAACGTGAGAGCGACCAGGAGGTTTCACCTCGATGCACCTTAGAGGAACTGTACTATTAGGGGGTATCTACCAACTGTATGACCATCTAAAGAGAATAGCAAAACTGCAAAAGCTGCAATATGCTTTTTTGAAGTAGAGTGGGACACCCCGTGGAAATCTAGCCTGCAGATATTTTTAAGAACTGTACTAGCTGGACCGCTAGCAGTGTCATGCTGGCGACTTCTACACCATGAAGTGAAGCTTCTCTCACTTCAGGTAGTACACTTTCCTCGCAGAGGGAGCTCTGGATTGGAGAACAGTCTCTACCCCATCAGCTGGGTGACTCATAGCTTTCACAATCCCCGGGGGGGGCAAGTATAGCGCCCGCTGCCTATGAGAAGAGATCTTCCAGACAGGAATCTCTCATCCGTCTAAGAGATCTCTCGCTGGTCCATTTACATGGTCGGGGATACACCATAAAGGGTTCCACTCCAACTCCCTAGGCGAATCTGACATGCCAGTACAGTGGCTAAATCCGCAGAGCCTACTGGTGAATGCTTACAAGACCACTTTTGTGCTGTCGGTGCATACAACACATGATCTGTTCGATCTGGGAAATGGTGTTTTACTATTGAAAACACGGCCAACATCTCCTGGCAGATGCTGTGCCAAGTGAGACTATGGCCCGTCCTCAGACCGTGGGCTATTTTAAAAACCGGTGAGCGCATCCATCAGCTACATCGACGGCCATTTCAGAAGCCAAGGGTTTCTGTAGATCTCTAAGGTTCGCACACATAGTCGGGAGACCTTGATATCTAGACCTGGGTTACACATCAGGGAACTCTCCTTGGTTCTGGGCCACCACTGCAGGGAGCCCACATATGGCAGGCTGAATACTTCACGACTGCTATGGGACTCCCTAGTCAACTTTCGTTAAGGACTATGACAGTGAGTGACTGCCTTCACTCTCTTGACTGACTTGAGAATCGAGACTACTCGAGCAGGGAGCCTTCGCATTGCCTACATCATGGACGACTCTCGAACCATGCCTTACAAGTGGTCTTCTAACTGGAAAGAGCACACTTTTTTTGGCATTCAGTCTGAAGCCTGGACGCTATACGAGAGCTAGGAGGACAACTCAATGCCCAGTCACTAAAACTCTGTCTGCTGAGCTTTTCTTTATGTTTCTTGCATCAGCATGTAGTTTACATACACATAAGCCACAACGGAGCTAAGGCTTTATTTACTACTTTCATATGCGTCCGAGTCGAAAGTGCTAGGCCTACGGGGGGACCTGAACACGGCCTGCATGACCCCAAAGCAAGCCTCAGCAACTCCCGTGAGAAGGATGGACAGACACACTAGGTCTACTTAGTGTGTGTGTCTTAGATCTAACGCTACATGGCAGTCCTTGGACCCGACTTGTAGAAGCATTAACCTTAGTTTATGAGCAGATTGAACTTCAGCTGACTGACTGAGTGGTTCAGTTGCTTAAGATCTAACACGGGCCTTAGCCCTACATCCTTCTTTTGAAACTGTGAAGTGTCAGCAACAGAGCCCAGGCTCTTACTCCACTGGAGGAGCCAGCTCTATGCTTGTTTTTCTCTCACTATTCATAGAAGAAAAAGACTTCCCGTTCCATAACCAGAGCCTGCTTGTGTACACAAGGCGAAAATGACACTGCTATTTAATTGCAGTAGAGGAAATAAAACTAAAGTTTCCTTTCAGTTTTATAAGAAATTACCTCTCTCTATCACTCGCAGACCCCTCTGAGAGACAACTGGAAGAGCTTTTCAAGCTGTCTACCAAGGGAACCACCCTCTCGAGGCTGGCTTCTAGATTTATCGACGAGGAGAGCTCGATACCCACTGACGACTCGACGCCAGGGGGAGCTCTGTTTTAACCGGCTATGGACCCCTCGGGGGGACGTGCAGCTCAGCCCCCTAGCAATGTTGTGGCAGGGCTGAGCGCAACGTCGGGGCCTGCCCTTGGTCCTGGGCCCCAGAAATCAGGACCTATCCTGCTGGGCTCTCCGAGACACGATGAAATGTCTTAGGTCGGTCTTAGACTTGGAGGCCCTAGCAGTGGAGCGTTTCCTCGACCTGCGGCTCCGCCTCGGGGGAGCGCGGGAGGCAACACTCTCTTTCTGTGCCGCACGATACGAGGAGCTGGTACTCGCTTGGGTTTGCTCAGAACCCACACGATCTAGAGAGCGGTGAGGCAGGAAGCGTTGGAACGCCGCCGCCTGCTTCTGAAGGGGAAAGCGGGGCGTCCAGGAGGCAGACCCTGTCACGGTCTTTTATATCTGATAGGGTCAGCCACAGATGCTGCTCCACAGCCACCATCGCCACCATGGACCTGCCCACGGCACGAGCAGTTTCTTTGGTGGCGCGGAGGGCCAAATCTGCCGTCTTTCTGAGCTCAACGATTTCGTCGGAGCTAATATTCTCCCGCTCATCTAGATCGTGCAGCAGGTCCGCCTGATAAGCCTGGACCACGGCCATAGTATTGAGGCATGCTGCGGCTTGACCTGCTGACGAATACCCCTTGCCTACGAGCACTGATGTTGTTCTCAGCACTTTCAAAGGCAAGGACGGAGCCTTCAGGGACGATGCCACATTGGGGACCAGATAACTAGCGAGTGTCTGCTCTACCCGGGGCACCGCCCTGTAACCGTGCACATCAAGACCCGTTACATTGCCAATGTAATCGTGAGCCGGGACGTATACACGGGCCGAAAAATTGCTTGCATACGATCTACACACCTCTTTATGGAGATCGGGAAAAAACGGAAGGCTCCATCGTGGAGGTGATGGCCGAGCACGCAACAAATACTCATCTAGCATGCTTTTCTCTGCTGTAGCGTGGGTCTCGGCGGGCCAGTCGATTTTTAATTTTTGAACTGCCCTAGTGATCACCTCCAATAACTCCTCGAATTTTACTGACTGGGACGGCTCATCAACACTCTCACTTTCATCCCCCTCGGAAGAAGAAGCAGTGAGGGTCGAGCCCGCTCCACGAGAGGAAGCAGCTGGCTCACCACGAGCTTCACTCTCGGAGTGGGCTCGTGATCTCGGCTGGGCTGGAGACAAAGGTCGATCGGTCTCCATAGCCTCAGCGAGATCACATTGGGAGCCCCACAATCTCTGTCTCCGCTCCACCTCGGCGGCAGCGGGACCTGAGCCGTGAGGCTCACCCGTGAAAACCCCCTCATTAAAGAGGGCTTTCTGGGATCGGAGCAGCGGCAGCAGTTCGCAGTGCAGGCAGCTTTTATCTGGACCCGCCAAAGCGTCTGCTGCGTGCTCCGATCCTAAGCAGGCAACGCAGAGAGTGTGTGTATTGCCTTCCGTGATGAATCTATTACACGGCGGCACACATCTCCTAAAGCCCCGTTGCCCGCTATTGCCCTTGCTTGCCTTTTTCATGTTTATGAATGAAAAATGTGGAGGAAAAGAGTGGGGCTCTTACTCCACTGGAGGAGCCTTCTCAATGTATCAGACAGTGGGGTTCACAAACACTACGTTCTTTGCAAACACACTTCTTTTTCACACACACACTTAAAGGGTTTCTTTCACTCAACACAGACAGTGATCAGATCAATTGGCACAGAGAGCGTGATATACTTCCTGGTCTGACGTCATCGCCTGTGACGTCGTGCCCATTCATTGGACGTTGGTACAGCAAATTCAGAGCCGTCACGCATGAAGGCTTTCCCCATAGCGTCTCTGGACGCAGTGGAATTTCCCGCTCAGTCAGTAAATCTGAAATATGTGATGGAGCCATACCATGAAATTACTTCTAAACAATGAGTGAGATTTTAAAATCTACTCTGTAACACACATAGAGCCAGTGTAAGGACTGTAAAACTGGAGTAATATGATCCCGTTTATGCACCCTGATCGAAAGTCTAGCTGCCGCATTCTTGATCAATTGTAACAGGGACAAAGCTGTTTGACTAATCCCAACATACAGTAGTCTAATCTCGAGGTAATGAAAGCATGAGATTACTTTCTCAAAGTTTTTAAATGAAAGGAAAGACTTTACTTTAGACAAGAGTCAAAACTTAAAAAAGGATAAATTAACCACATAATTTATCCGTCTATCAAACACCACACCCAATTTTTTTACATATTAACACATGAGGATAACCCACCAAGATTTGCATTTGGAACAGTTAAAGAATCTGAAGTTTCTTAAGAAGACTCTCCTATTGTAACAAACAAGACATGGGTGTGAGGACCCATACGCAAGCTTCTTTAATTGTGGTCAGGCAGGCAGGGTAACAACACGAGCAAACATAACGATATGGGCAATCCAAAGACAGAGTCGTTCCAGGCAAAAATCTAAGCAGGCAGAAATCAGTCAGAAAATCAGAATAAACAATCCAAGAACAAAACACAAACACGGGAAGACCGTTGAGAACTTCACAATGTGTTAAAATTTCAGACTGACTTTTATGTGTGTGTGTGTGTGTGTGTTTGTGTGTGCGAGATGAGTGTGTGGGTGTGGTGACAAGCTGCAGGTGTATAATTAGTCCAGGTTTGTGTGATTAGCCCAGGGGTGAAGCATACTGGGAAATGGAGTCCGTGGGTAATAAGGTGAAACTTTATGGATTAGGTTGAGGGCAGACAGACCGAATCATAACACCTACAATTATCTTCACTGAGAAGGTTGCACTACCTGTAATACCTACACAAATATTCCAGTCAATCAATTTTCGCTCACCTCTAGATCACAAAGAGAAAAAACTTAAAAAAAAAAAAGTTAACACTAAACCTAATGTATGACCATGCTAATGAGTGGGTACATTGACCTGAAGAATTCAATCAAAAGCATTTAAAAGGTTAAGAAATTCCTTTTCTAGAAAGTCAGCAGAAAGTACTTCATTTAATAAATTAGATCAAATTAAAATTAAAATGAAATTATTAAAAAAAAAAAAAAAAAAAAAAATATA
>JAUYWG010034046.1:0-20087 GCA_034779775.1 Enteromius afrohamiltoni
CAGAACTGGAGAGGATCTGCAAGGAGGAATGGCAGAGGATCCACAAATCCAGGTGTGAAAAACTTGTTGCATCTTTCCCGAAAAAACTCCTGGCTGTATTCCATCAAACCGGTGCTTCTACTAAATACTGAGCAAAGGGTCTGAATACTTATGACCATGTGATATTTCACTTTTTTCGTTTTTAATAAATCTGCGAAAATGTCAACAATTCTGTGTTTTTCTGTCAATATGGGGTGCTGTGTGTACATTAATGAGGGGAAATATTATTTTAGCAAATGGCTGCAATATAACAAAGAGTGAAAAAAAACATTTGTTTGCTTCTATTGTCCACATTTGTAAGTCTCTTTGGAAAAAAAGTGTCTGCTAAATGACTAAAATGTAAATGCAATGTAAACATAAATATTGTGTGCAAATATTATATGAACTGTGTTTTTGTTTTGATATCCATATGAAGTGTTGCTAATGCTCTGATTGTGTGGCAATCACGTGACGTGTTCCTGCTTTTCAAAGAGGCTTAAGGTTTAAAACAAAAACTAAAGTGCACAGGATTGCATTCTCCCACACATGCATTCATTCAGAGTCAGCTTTCTCACACGTTGTTTGACCTTTTCGTTGTTTGGAAACCAGTCTGACACCATATTTAAAGCGGCCTGCTTTGATGTGCCGTCTGAAGGCACTGAAGTTGTGAGAATTTGTTTTATGCGACTCTCATAATCACAAAGAGCTGCTTGATGAGTATCATCTCCCGCTGATACCGGATCAAACAGGTAAACACCTGCGAGCCATCATTGTGTAGGTATCTGTACGGCATTCCTCTGATATGATGTGAGATTAAAACGTGTCAGGCTGAAGACCAGATAAACAAAGCCATAATTGCGATGTCTGCAGGCTTTTTTCTCTTCCTGACAGTTCCTCGTCCAAAAACACGCAGCTGTTTGAATCTAATCAGCGGAGGAAGAAAAAAAGTCTCAAAAGCCTTATTGTTGCAGTGTTTTATACCACTTTTGTGGTTAGAAACCGCCAGTGAGTTCCTAAACAAAGCAAACACTATAATGCTGCTGAATTTCTCAACAGTTTTCGGGTTTCTGGCCTCAAGCGCTGGAATATCAATGCAGCTGCCAATAGTAATACATTAGTTGAAGACTTAATAACATGAGACGTTTAAGGCAGTTCTGTAGGATTGAAGAGAGATGCATGAGCTTTTGTTTGAAATAAAAGAATGATTGATGCTGCTTATTGGCAAATCAGTATTGTGTGCAAATGCAACTGGAGTTTTGCGTTTTCTGAAAAAAAATTGCTGACTGGCTGAAGTTAAAAGATCTTTTTCTTTTTAAATCTGGAAAATATAAGTTTGCCTAAATGATTTGAAATATCACATTTCACTTTAAACCTACAAGCTGTTTATTTGAGTTTTTTAGTGTTAACTTTTTAATTTTTTAAATAGAAAGTATCTTGTTGTGCATGAAACAGATTATTTATTTATCTTTTTTTCTTAAAATTGTACATTTAATTGAATGTTCCTGTGTCTTTGTAATTTGTAAAGTTAATGAGTACATTTTTTTCTGCACCATTTTCTTTCAGTATAACATAGATTTATAAAATAAGCCTTTTAGCGATTATTGCCCTTAATGTAAAAATTATTATTTATTGACAGATATTTAATTCTAAATAAAAACCTTGTTTTTCAAATAGTATAAATATATAATATCAGCCATTTATTGGTCATTTGAAATTGATTATTTATTGGCTTTATTGATTATTGAGAGTCTATCAGTTTTCTCTCTGTGTCGATTTATAATATCTGCCATTTATCGGTAATTGGGCTTAATGTGAAAATTATTATTTTTCAGCTAATATTTAATTTAATATTTTTACAGTCTGTCAATTTTCTTTAGTGTCGATTTATAGTATACTTAATATGCAACAGATGGTTTATTGGCCGATATTTAATTCTGAATAAAACCGATTTACTATAGTTTTTACAGTTTATCAGTTTAAGTAGTGTTGATTTATAATATAGACCGCTTATTTATTTAATTTTTTTGCAGCGTATCAATGTTCTTTATGTAATATTGATTAGTAATATCCGTTGTTTAATGTAATATCATTTATTGTTTAATGATTGTTTATGATTATTTATTGTTTAATCTAAATAAAAAGCGTGTTCTCAAGTTCAGCTTCTCAGAATTAACTTGTCTTTGAATTGTTATGTTTTGCAGTAGTTTAGGAATTAAATCGAATGATAAAAGTGTTTTGGTATGACAGGTACTTGAAGAAAGCAGAAGCAGAAATTGAAAGTCATTACAGTCTGATGAAATATTATAATGGCATTTTTATAAACAGATGAGTCACTAACAACAGGAGCAGGAAACGTTTTACGAAATCATTGTTTTTTTTTAGTCCTGTCAAATCACGATTTAATCACATCCAAAACAAAAGTTTTTATTTACATAATATATGTGTGTGTGTGTGTGTGTGTGTACTGTGTATATTTATTATGTACATATAAAGGCACACATAAACTGTTTACATGTATAAATATATTTAATATATATAAATATATATACATGCATGAATATTTATAAATTCATAATAAATACACACAGTACACATATATTATGTAAACAAAAATTTATATTTTTTACACTGTAAAAAATTACAGTGATTTTAAAAGTCAAAAACTGTTAAATGGTTAATGGTAAATTCATGTTAAATTTATGCAAAACACCGTAAACTGACATTCCCAGAATTCCATGCATTGCATTTTAAATTTTACTTAAATTTGATGTTTTTTCTTTGAAATAACTCTTTTTTTAGGTATCAGTTATGTTTATGAGGGTTGTGTGTCACATGTAATGTTGTTAAATTAATGTTTATTGCACATTTGAGTTTAATGAGTCTCATCACGGTGGTGTTTAGTGTTTGTGTGAATGACTCTGAGCTCCTTCTGTATATGTTACTATTTAAAAGCTACATGTGATGTTTCATCATGTGACTTTCTCATCACCGCCTGCATTTGGTGCTTATCCGTGTGTTTCAAAGATACAAAACAGATTTCAGTACTTAAATAGGTTGGTATATTAACATTATATCAGTTATTACGGTTTATTATTAGAAAATACGGTATTTAACTGTAAATTTAACATAAAACCGTAAAACGAAAAAATATTGTTACTGTATTTTTCACGTTTTTATTCTGGCAACAACAGCTGCTGTTTTTTTGCCGTTAATTTTACAGATTTTTTTATTATTAGAAATTACAGTATTTAACTGTAAATTTAACATAAAACCGTAAAAAAAATAAATAATAATGTTACTGTATTTTTCATGGTTTTATTCTGGCAATCACAGCTGATGTTTTTTTACCGTTAATTTTACAGATATTCTTTTTCTACATTGTATGCACAAAAAATTGTTTTGTTAGTTTTAGTTTTTACTATTTTTGTAGACCTCTGACCTTATGCTTCTAATGCTTAGATCCCAGAGTTCAGGTCTGGTGTAAATAATGCTCGCTGCTGAATGACTGTGAAGATCCCATCAGGAGAGCCCCGGAGGAGCCAGCAGTCAGAGACAAGCTGGCACGGGTGCATGGTCCCAGAGCAGAGTATGTGGAGCATGTTGAGGAGAGAGTAATAACACAGGCTCAGATGAGCTGTCATCAAGCGGGTGATTACATGTCATCAGCGGCGCCTGACGACTCCTGATCTTTTCCATTGTACTGCTGCAGATCTGAATTTGCATATTTGTTCTGAGTTTTCTCATTTTAGTGCAACATAATCATTGCGGCCGGCATTAGTCTTCCACTTCAATCACTCGAGATGCTTTCTTGTGCTGGCGTTTAAAGAGCTGCTGATGCAGACAAACGTGTTTAGCTCTGTCTTTCAGGCCCAAGTCAAAGTCTCTATTCTGATTCCCGGCTCAACCTAAGAAAAGTAAAAAGCATAGATGTTGCATTTCACTTTGATTTATTTAGAAAGTTAAACACTTGTGTTGATTGGTTTATACCCAACGCTTTTGACCACAAAAACTCTGTAAAGATGCAAGTGCTGCAGCTTTTTAGAAATTATGAAAGAAATGCTGCAAGCTGCGTCTTTTCTCTTCACTAACATGACTTTTCTTCACTGTTTTGCTCGGTGTGTTTGAATCCAGTGATTTTTAGTTGCTCTCCTCAAGTTCATATGGGTGTTATCTGTTGAACGTCCCAAACGTTTGGTTGTCTGGTGTTTTATCAAGAACTTTTCTATTTATTCATTTATTTTTAATACAATGGTCAATTTGTAAATTTTGTGCTATTTTACCTATTTTACTTTTATGACGTGTCTTTCAAGCGAATGGAAAGAAAACATCCAAATGCATGTATTTTCTTATCTTTTGCTCATTAAAATGCATTTATTTGCTTTCTCCTTCATTCTATTGTTGTCCTGCAGGGGGCAGCAGTGATGGTGAAGGGGCCGGACTGACCCGACAGAGCGCGTCTCTCCAGCTCTTCTCTTCACTTCGCTTCACACCTTCATCAGCAGCGGACCATCCTCTCTCGAGCTCCACAGACACACGACTTTCTTCGCTCTTCTGTGTTTTAAAGCATCGCAGTGATCGTGACTCGCGGGGGTCGCGCTCTCAACGCCGCTCGCGTGTTTCCGGAACCTGACGGATTTGCCTTTCATTTCTCTGAATATTTATGGATATCATGTTAAACTGGGACCGAGAGATGCACAAGTTTTCTTAACCACAGCAGTCATACAATGGGGAAACTTCACTCAAAACATGGTGAGTTACACATCTACCAGCAATCTTTATTGCTGAATATCGAGTGAAAGGAACTTTTAAGCTTTTGTATATAAGCTTCTTAACTTTTTTCTTTTTTTTTAATATTTAGAGCTAGAATTTGCCATTTTTTATTAAGCTAGCATATTATTATTTGCCTTTATTAGGGTTCTATTTGTTTTAAATAGAATCTATACATCTCTGCCAGGCCAGCAGAATAAGATTACAAACGACATTAGATTAAGCTTTTTACATCGTTTTTCTATAAGAAAAAAACTGAAAAAAGTCATTTCCATCATAAATGATAATAAAATGCCCCTGAGGTCTTATGAAAGAGATCTTTAGGATGATTTAACAGTCAACATAATCCATTTATGTATCATTTGGACACATGTTTTGCCAGTCCTATCAATGCAGGCACTTGAAATGCACATGCATGTGCAAATTTAGCATTATGTTATAAATAATACTGAGATTTTTGTCTTTGTTGTTGGGATGCAGCTTGTAAGCGTCGGGAAAATCCTGAGGGTGAGTTTTGCATTTGACACAGTTTTAAATCTGTTATACATTAACTATGAATAGCTTGAATGTTGCCTAATGCTTTTCAAATCCACTTTCAGGGGATAGTTTTGTTGTGAACGGCATTATTTCTAGAAGAGGAGTTGAGGAGGGCGAAAGATATGACACCAGTCTGAAAGATTATAAGGTAGGGAATGCCTGTTTTTGTGCATTTGTATCTGAATCTGTCTGGTTATTCGTCAGAAGGTGAATTGAGGCTGCTCTGTGCTTGCTTGAAATTCAAAGTATAGGTGGTGCAATGCTGCATAAAAGCCAGACTTAATGATACCACCTCAGCCTAGTATCACAGTATTGTAACTGCTGTATGTATTCATACCTCCTCTGAGCAGCATTGTGTAAAGATGCCTCAATACCACTTTAGAAGCGCTTTTGTGCCACCTTTGCCGTGTAAATTCAGGAATACATCTTCTAAAGCAGCATCAACTCAATATCTGACCGTTCTGCACACAAAAAACCCCAACTCATTTCAATCCATTTTTCCGAAGGCTGTAGAATATGCATTAGAAAACATAATAAAGCAATATCGCCAAAAATCAGTCCATTATGTTTTTACTTAATGCACGAACAAAAGTTCGTCAAACATTATTTATCATGCCTCACATTCAATAAATCACAATAATCCTTGTGCTTTGTGACTTTTGATATGATACAAAGTCCTAGCTTTCGAAATGATGTCTATTTTAGCATGAACTGAATGAATCAATACGGGTTTGCTCTTTAATTTAGCATGAAAGATTGCTGTAGCCTCACTTGAACTGATCATCTCTTGCTCTTTACTATTAGTTACAGCACAAAATAAATATCAATGAACATCAGAACAACTGACATAAACAATGTCATGGAAGAAAAACCATTCAGTGACCACGAACGCAATAGTTAGGTAGAAAAATGAACTCTCGAAAGAAGCATTTTGCTAAATATATGCATTATTTGACATATTAATTAGACTTACCTACTTCATTTTTAAATAAATCCATCATGAATGAAATTTTTATATTCACTGTTTAAATGTTTATATTCCAACAATAAATTGGAGTAGAAAAATAATTATATTATTAAAATATAGTAAACATGTTATAATATAAATATATTATAAATGATAATATTTTTTATTATTAAAAATTTCCTGATGTGCATTTTTTTACTGTTTGGTTATATTAAATATATAGAATTATAATATATTTTTATTATAAATACTGCCTTAATTTTTTTATATAACAGAAAATACCATTTTTTAAAAATCTGTTTTGCATGTTTGCAGTGCATTATGGGATTGCTTTTTCCTTAAAGTGTGTGTGTGCACTTGGATGGGTTAAATGCAGAGCACAAATTCCAAGTATGGGAAACCATACCTGGCCGCTTGTCGTGTCCTTAAAGGATGCATGCAATACTGCCTTAAAACTTGGCCCAAAAATGGTATCTTTGAGACATGATTCGCTATGCTTTTATAAAAGTAACCCACGAAATCCCTGAAGCGTCTCAGAAGGAACTATTCAGCTGTGCGAGCGAGTTTTTTCCCTGTATCTTGGTGGAATCGCTCAAGAATCCAGACGGGAGCTGCTCCACAGAAGGAACAACTTGCGGTGAGCCCCGCTGCCAAAGACCACATTCCCACTACCGAGAAATCTTCATTACAGCGTCTGAGACAAACAGACGAGGGCCGTGCAGCGACACGTCCAGCTCCTCGCGAGGTGGAGAGCTGCTGTTGTTTTTGTCGTGTTTGGCAGCGGTGGTGGTTCTCCGCTGGGATTGATGGGTTCTGACGGCGGGACTGTGACATCATCGGTGGGGTGTTGAAGCTGCAGAAGCAGAGGCTTTTCGTGATTGACAGCTGCGTTAGCTAGCAGCGGAGGGTCGCGGTTAGTCACATGTGTAACGTCCTGCGTGAGGGACTTACAGGAGTCTCAAATGTCCAGGTCGTCTTTTATATATCTAGGCCCAAAGGTATGAAACATCATAAACCCATCTTGTAAGGCAAGAACCAGACATGGGTGTCATGCAAACTAACAAAACATTCAGGCAGGGACTGAATTTGTATTTAACATTATTACAATTGAATAAAAAACATATTATATAATGTTTCTCTCCCATGGTTATTCAAACAGTGAATAAATTCTATATAGAAAATAGTGCTGTCAAGCGATTAATAAATAAAAAATAAAAATATTGATTACATAATATATGTATACGTGCTGTGTCTATTTATTATGTATATAAACACACACACACAAGCATATATATACATATATATTTTTTTTCAGTTTATATATTAAATATTTATTTTTAAAACAAATATAGGAATGTAAATATAAAAACAAAAATGCTGTATGTGTGTGCATTTACTGTATATATGCGTGATAACTATACACAGAACACACACATGTTGACGGCACTAATACAATGTGAAATTATCACTCATTTTTATCTAACGCGATTCACAAGTTTAAGCATGCTCAAAAAAAACACCAAACTGAGGCAGCTGTATACACTGTGAAATTAATCTCTTACTTTCAATGCATGTACATCTGCGCTTTGTTGTTTATGAAGAGAAAATTGGCTCAGAGAATACACACACACACACACACACACACTCAACATAACAGATCTGAATCATCTCATCTGAACGCCTCTGATTGGCCGCTGCATTCCTAAACTCAACAGAACTGTGTGTGATTGGTTAAAATGAGCGACACTTTAAAACATCTAAAATGAAATACGGTGCAGAATGAGCAGATCTTAATTTAATCCACAATCCACACTGTCTATTCATTTTCACTGTTTTGGCAGCAGATGTAATAGATTTCATTTGTTTACGCAGGGTCATTTTTGGCGTTTTTGCCTACTGGCCATTTTTTCACGGTTTCTCCTCCACCTGAGCAGTTAGCACGGGTTTCTCCGTCTCATTCTCCGACCACACAGTGCTGCTGTTTTCTGGCATTTTTCATAACCCGAGACAGTTTGACAGCCCTCAGCTCAGTGATTAACAGCAAAGAATAACATGCCTCGTGGCATACGTGTGTCAGTAACTCTGTTCACGGCGTACATTTGAATATTGCAGTGATTTGAATGCACTTTTTACTGCACTTGTTCAGACAGAGATTTATTAGCGCCTCTCATTCACACTTCAGTAATAAAAACGCTGTTAGAGCTTGTTTGAAAGGGTTCAAAAACATCCCTGACAATTAAAGTTAAAGACATTTGCATGAATTATATTTAGTTTGTATAAATTATGATGTGTGTGGACGGGGGTTAAACCGTCGAGGAATCATTTCAAAAGTCTTCAACTTTATTCACTAAATTGGACCAAAATTTGCAAGAATCAACCAAACTGACTCACCTTAACAATTCATTTCTCTGGATGGGTTTAAGCTGTCCGTTTCAGAGAATCAGTCACTGAAGGGATTCATTGAAATGGCCTGAAATGAAGCAAACAGACTCATTTGTTTGACTCATTTCAAGCTTGTCAAGAATCAGTTCAAAACTCAGTAGTAGACTGAATTCACACGAATAAATCAAACACAGGACGTTTGTCTGGAATCAGTTCTAAACCTCGTAATATCTCTGAAATGATTGTCAAAATGAGCATTATTATTGAACCTATCCACAAAAATGATTCAAACTAACTTGTTAAACAATCAATTCAAAAGTCAATCTCAAAAAAATCTCATCTCAGCTCTGGATCGAGAGAGCTCGATCCAAATGGATCTTTGGATCCATTCGTTGAAATGAACAGATAGTCACAAGAATGAATCATACAGACTTTCAATTATTTCCGTGGATGGAGGTTTTAAAGATTCAATTACTCCGTAATTATACTTAATTGATTCTTTGAAATGAACAGCAGTTCACAGGAATAAATCAAACCAACTTTAAGAAGTTAGAAACTGTCCATTGAGTCAATGAATCAGTCCAAATAATCAATCTCAGCTGATGTGTCATCATTTCACGCTAAAGGACGTCACCGTAAAAGACTCTTACGGAAGATTAACCTGCTCTATTAGAAGCCTCATAAAAGAATAAATGGGAAAGTTATTTGGGAAAATGTGACAGCGGCCTTGAGAGGAAACCACCGACGAGGTCACATAATGTGTCATTAATGGGCAGGTCCAAGTTTTGGCTCTGGTTTGTGTTTTGTCAGTCGTCAAGTACCTGAAAGACTCTTTGAAACTGAGCAAGAGAGCGAGAGGCTTTTGATTCGCGATAAGATGCGTGTAGGTTGTTTATTTAGGGTGGATGAAGTGAAAGAGGCACTTTCACACTAGAGCTTTTGATGGGAGTCCGTTTCAGGTCAGCGTTTGGTTTTTGTGAAACTCTGGTTTGGACTAAAACAATCAAACCATGAGCCACTAGTTTTGTTGCAGTTTAGATTATAAGAAGCAATTTATTCTGATGCTTTATCGCTTTTGGAATTTCATCGCAAATTAATCTGCAACGTGTTTATTTATGTCTAAGCAATCCAAACAAATGCGTGTGCGTCTGAATTAGTCTCCTGAATCATGCTGCTTGTTGAAAACGTAGTAATCACAGGTTTATTCTGCAGTAAACAGAATCCTGTTGATGAGTTGCGGGGATGAATAGTTATTGTTGTGGGAGCGTGTTTTCATTGGGTACTGTGAACCAAATGTCTAAAGAGTTTACATTTACTGACTCTCATATTGTTCCAACCCCATATTATGAAGACTTTTGATCAAAGCTTTAGTTTTTTACTTACCTAAAGTGGATGGTGAGTATTACCACCAAGTTTCTACAAAGTACACAAGAAGTCTCATATACTCTGTGTTCTGTAAAATAAGTTGCACTGGGTCAAAATGACACTGTTCAGAGCATAAGAATATATAGATCACCCAATAATTACATTTCTGTCATCATTTACTTGTCCTCAAATTAATTTCTTTGTTCTACCAAACTCGAAGGAATATATTTTGAAAAAAAAAAAAAAAAAAGGTAAGCAGGCTGTTTCGGTCACCATAGACTTCCACAGTAGGAAGAAAATACTATGGGAGTCAATGGTGACCGAACTTTCTTTAAAATATCTTCTTTGTGTTCGGCAGAAAAAATACATTCATACAGGTTTGGAACTACTTGAGGGTGAGAAATTTAAGACAGAATTTTCATTTTTTGTCATTTTCAAGTAGATTTTTAAAAATAAAGATGAGTCCACTGGGCTCAAAAAAAACAGCAACATAAATATGTATTAGTTTGTGCTAATCTATTCTATTTGATGCCGCATCATGTTTTACTTCCTCAAACATTTCTGGAGAATTGTGCCATGCTGGTTTCCAATGCAGTTGAGCTGGTTTCAATTCTTTTCCAAAATATATTTTTATAGACATGTCATTTCTCTTTGATGTTAAAACCACTGATTCCTCTGATTAAAGTACAGTAATGTGAATCACACGCTCTCGGGATGCTTGGACATTTGTTCAGCTGTTTGTAGAGTTGTATTGTCCTGATAATTGCGGTTTGACGACTTTGACCCCAGAGCAGCTGTAATTCTGTCCTCTGAATGAACTGAAAGCAGACACCTCCACACAGACTGATGTTGGAGCACACAATCTGACACTCAGTGTTTAGGAATCTCTGTAAGGAGGATGTGTTTCTGAATTACATCAGGTGAAGTGTATGACAGCTTTGTTCCTACCAAAACAGATTGTGTCAAAGCAGCTTTGCAGTAATAGCAGGAAAAGAACAGAATCAGTGATGCATACTTCTTCAAGCTGAGTTTTCTATACATGTAGGACGTTGGTCACATTCTGTGTCATTTGCCAAATAATGCCATTTTTACAGCAAATATCACAGTAAAGCACTTGCAAAAGCTCATATCTTTATATATCTTTTGTTAAAGCTCTTTAAATGATTCAGTAAAAGCTGTTTATGATGAAGCAGATACGATGTTGTTGGTGCTTTTGAGCTTGTTTTGTTCACCAGCTTTACTTTTACTAACATTATGACTTACTGTAACTCAATATGCAGATGTCAATAAGTGAATATATTAATTAAAAATATATATATAATTCGGTGAACATTTGATGTAGAAGATGTAGACGAGTTTGCTTCTTCATCAGATCTGGAGAAATGTGTCTCTGCATCAGTGAATGGGTGCCGTCAGAATGAGATTAGAATAATCCACAGCACTCCAGTCCATCAGTTCACATCTGGAGAAGACAGAAGATCAAACTAATCCAACACTAAAATAGAGTCCATAATTCTTCATTTGGTTCAAATTTTGTCTTCTCCAGATGTTGACTGGTAGATTGTTGTGATGTTTTTATCAGCTCTCAATCTGACGGCACCCATTCATATCCATTGCTGAGACGCTGATGCAGAGACACATTTCTTCAAATCTAAAGAAGAAACAAACTCATCCTGATCTTAGAGGGTTTAAGAGTGAGCACATGTTTATCAAATTACTTATCAAAAGATCACATCAAATAAACAGCTGATTGAACAAACTTTGTTAAAAAGCAACGATGGAATGAAGGAATTATTTTCCGGCTTCAGATGCTGCAGAAACCGCTTAACTCGCACTAAACCCAGAACATTCCTTGAAGTTAATGGAAAAGAGGGAATGTGTCCAAATGTGTCTGGCCACCTTTAAAGTCAGCTTTAGGATTTGGGAGGCAGGTAAAATCCCGATGGCCGCAGATTAAGGGCCAGATCCCTTCCCCCTCCACCCATTGTCAGGGAAGCGGAGGGAATGGGATTCTTCAGCTGCCTGGCCGTGACTTCAAAGCGTGGAGCTGGGAGTTATTAAAGCTCTCTGATAGCTCTGGAGCCACAGGTTCATGCGCCGAGGATCTGGGGGAAGGGTGGACGGACAGAGACAGACGGGCGAGTATCCCCAGGGTTTTCCTGGTCTGGAGCTCCAGAGTATTAACTCTGAAAGCCATTTGTGTTCAGTGAGCAATAATGAGCTCATTAGCTGCTGTCAGATGTTTCCTCGAAGGAAGATCACGTCGTTCCAAACCTGAATGTCTTTAGCTGAACTCAAACTAAAACCATAAATGCCAAAGCCTCTAAGCGCTGTCTGCATTTCCTTTTTAAAATGATCAGGGTCCTATATTTATGCTCATTTATTCAGGTTCAGAAAAGGAGCTATATTGGCATTAGAGTAAAAGTACTGAACCTAAACATAGGAGTCTGATTTTAGATGAAAACTTACTTAGAAGCACTTGGAGGCTTTTGCATCTGAATTATTCATGCATTAAAGCGTATATATAGTTTTTTTTTTTTTTCTAGTTGCAGTATTTTAGTACTAAAATAACGAAAACTACATGAACTGAAAATAAAAACTATTAAAAATCAACCTATTGAAATAAAATAAATTAACAGGAAAAATATATTTAAATTTATTTAAATTTCTCTTTTTTTATTTAGTTTAAGTACTAAAATAAGTAACTAAATGAACTAAAACAAAAATGTATTAATTAAAACAAAATATTTAAAATATTAAGATGCCAAGACAATATAAAATAACTGTAAAATAACATAAATGTTGTCATTAATTGAAATATAATAAACATTAATTAAAAAAGAATAATAAAAACATAACAGAAGTACTTACTATTTGCATTAAAACTTAAATTGCAATACAAATAGAAGATGTGAAATAAATTCTAAATATTACCAGAAACTAATAGCATATTACTGATACTAAAAATAACATTATTATCCATCCGTTTAGCTGCAGAAATGGCACAGACAATGTTATAGAAGTAATGCACCTTCTGAAGCCATAGGATAGTTTTGTTTAAAGAAATTATTGCTTTTTGCCAAAACTTGTGCTTGTTTCGCACATAAAGATATTATATAACTTCAGAAGATTGAAATTAAATATTTAGTGCATATGAATTGTCTACTTAATTCTCCTTTTTGTCCTTTTTAGAGTCACTATTGTGTGGAAAGTGACAGCTCATTAAAAAAAACATCTTTCATGTTGCATATGGGCTTGGAACGACATGACATTTTTTCATTTTTCTTGAACCCCTCCTGAAAGTTTTGCTCTTCAGATTTAAGCAGGTTTGAGTGAAAGGAGCCAAACGGCAGGAGGTGCAATTACAGAGTCGGACACAGAGTTGACTGTTGGCTGATCAAAGACGTTCCCTGAAAAAACACAGCCTTTGTTTTTGTTTCTGAAGGAGACAGCGATAGGGAAAGAATGAGTTTGGCTGGGTCTGAGAGAGGCTAGTTTGACGGATCATTGCAGGTGCTTGGCTCTTACCTGTAAAAACACCTGGCACGGGGCTAGAGGGATCTTCAGAGGTGAGATCAAAATGACCAGGCCAAATGAGCAGCCAAAATAGCAGTGATGTTGTTGGAGAGCCGGACAAGAGACTTCTCTGTGAGAGAGCGTTGAGGTGGAGACTCTCCTGCCCTCCAAAGACCGGCCGTTCTTAAAGAGCTTCAACACTGGAAACATCAACAGTCTGCTGCACACTGCCCTCTTCTTCAGCCCAGTAATGACACACGCGCTCGCTTCAACCTTTCAACGCCCCTTTCGTCCTAAACGTTCCCAGGCGTGAAGCCACTGAGGCCAGTGAAGCAGGAGCAATCTGATAGAAATGGAGCGGGGAAACATTACAGAGTCAGAACGAGTGTGAAATTGGCTACAACGCAGGAAGTAGAACTGGAATTTGAATTTTGATTTCATTTCCTGACTAAGACATTTGACAGAACTGTTTCATATTAAACAGTAAATTAGTATTCTGGTAAAAGATGGCCCATAAAAAAGAGATATAGCAATTTTGTATAGTGAAGATAATGCAATAATTCATAATAATAAATAAATTATAATTAAAGATACCATTTTTAAAATTAAATTAGGAACAGAAAATCATAATATAAATTGTAAATGAATTGTAAAAATATTTTATTATATGAATTCTGTATAATTATAGAAAAGTAAATAAAACTGTTGCTAATAAAATGTAAATAATTAATGTTAACCATTATAAATAATTAATATAATGAATAAAGTCATTTGTAATTAATTTATAATAATAATTCATCATAAAATATATATATTTAAATGAGTTTAAATTACAAATTAAATATATAAATGGCATTTGTAAATAATTAAAGTTAACAATTATTTATAATAATGAATTTATAATAATTATTTATATTAAAAATCTAGATATGTAATGTGCACTACAAAATGTAAGTTTAAGGTATGAATGAAAGTAATTAATATTAAACTAAATGTTATAGTCTCTAAGTGATTGTAATTAATTATTGTGCAGTAAATATATAGGTTGTGAAATTTCATTATATGTAACAATTACAGGCATTTGACTTTTATAATGAAGATATGAAACTGTATTAATAAAGTTATAATTTAGCAATAAACAATGTAATGTTATATCAATGAAATTGTGCAATAAAGCATTATTTTAATGAAATATATAATTTATGAAATGTAATAATTACCCCTTATTCTTAATAATTACCTTTCTCTGTGTGTGTATATTTTAATACAATTATTGTAAATACAAATTTCTACAAAAAAAAAAAAAGAAATATATATATATATATATATATACACACACACACAATTTACGTATTTTAAACATTGATTATTCATATCATGTTTCTATGAGCATGCACTTGGTTGATGTAATGGATGGAAACGCGATTTGGATCTTTGCACGTCCTTAATGTTGTTTGCTTTGTCCTTTTTTAACCACGGCCAAGCTAAACTCCTAAAATATAATGATTATTTCCTAAAACATGTGGAGGGGGAGATATAACAGGCCCTGACGGATGATGTCAGTCTTGATCGTCCCAGTGGCAAAACCTGTGAATATGATGATGTTTCTTCAAAGTAGACTGGTTCTGTAATCTCATGTTTGCTTTGAGAAATCAAATTTCTCACCTCAACAGAGCTGTGTGTTTTCTTGTTTTAGTTGGGCTGGTTCTCTCTCTGGCATCTCCTCCTCACATGTTCTCTTTGAGTCAGCGGTATTTGCTTTGGCAGCGTGTGGTGGATATCTGGCCTGTTTAAGAGTCACATTCAATGACATCTTTCTCTCTTTGCTTTACTCCTCCACTTCTGGAGAAGCTCCATTGTCTTGATGGAGCTGAACTGCGCTGTTGGCTCGATGTCGCGCCTTCATTTAATAACTGACATTCTCCTGTGGTGTTTTCGAGGAAAACTAAGATGGTATTCGTGGGTTTTGAGGCGACTTGGGTTTGTCTTTTGACGTTGGCGAGCTGTGAGCCTTCATCTCTGAATGAGAAGCATGTGGCGGCTGTCCAGAACAGCGGGCTCTTTCAGCGCGGCCCCTGCAGACATCTGTTTCTGGTTTGTACAGCAGATATCCTCGAGCTCGCTGTGGGGTGAGGGGGGCCGATAAGGGCCTGTTTTTCCTAAGACTTTGAGGTGGTGTGGCGCGATGAAGGCTGTTGTTTTGGGGTAACAGCGAAGGTTCAGTAGATGTGGCACTGACAAGTTTGTTTCGCTCTCTTTTTCTTTATTCCAGATTGGTGATCTTTAATAAATGCGTAGCAATAGCAGTGCACTGTTAAGCAGAGTTAATCATGATTTAACATATGATTGGTTGGATATGTGCTGTCTGTTTTTTTATGGAAGCTTGTTGATCTTATGTAGTGCATGGACATCAGAAGTATGAGATATAAAGTCAGAATTATGAGATACATTCTTAACTATGAGATATAAAGTCAGAATTATGACATGTTAAGTCAGAACTAAGAGATATAAAGACATGAAGTCAGAATTGAGAGATATAAAGTCATAACTGAGAGATATAAAGTCAGAATTATGAGATAAATTCAGAGCAGAATTATAAAATCAGAACTATGAGATAAAAGTCAAAAGTTAGAATTGAGAGATATAATGTCAGAATTATGACATATAATGCCAGAGCTGAGAGATATAAAGTCAGACATATGAGTTATAAAATCAGAACTATGAGATATAATGTCAGAATTATGAGATATTAAGTCAGAATTATGAGATATAAAGTCATAAAATCAGAACTATGAGATATGATGTCAGAATTATGAGACAAAAAAGATAGGAAAAGAAAAAGCTCACAATTTTAAGTTATACATACAGATTTGTACATTTGCAAGATCAGCAGACCAGCAGTTCTGAGAAGCAGAAATTGAGACTTTTAACATGTCTTGTTGTTCTTTTAACAAGGCGTATTGTGCCTTAATAAATAAAGGCCTTTTGATTGAGCCATACATCACAACTGATTATTTGGTTGAATATAAACATAGCTACTAATGCAGTGTGATCAACAGTGATGATGCCATTATAATATTTGTTAGTCCAATATTTGCATGCTGAATTGTGATCGATCAACATTCTTACATCTGTTCGGATAGTGAATTTGTGTAGCTTTCAGTGCATGAGCTAGATGATTTTTAAAGCGCACAATGCCTTCAAAACTCAAGGTCAAGGTTTGAATGAAAGAACAAACATTACATTTATTTTTATTTTGAACAAAATGTTATAGTCTCTTTACGTGATTTTAAACTTACTTTACGTGACTTTAGACTTACTTTAAACTTAAACTTGAAAAATAATTACGATTGCATCATCATTGTTCTTCTTCACATTCTAGTAAAGCATGTCATAGTAAGAGAACATTATAGACATAATCTCACTTAAAATATACAGTCTGCCATAGATACTCATGTGATTTATTTGTGTTTGAGCATCAGAACTGCTACACACTGAATGTGAGCGAGATCTTTTCTTTCCCTCTCCTCCTCCCCACTTCCTCCTCTCACTTTTCATGGCCCGTGCTTCATGGAAAAAGACATTTGAACGCTGCAGGCAGATTGCATGTTTATTTATTTGAGGATATTTATGCTGGGAAAGGCGCTTTGAAGGTGTTTGCTTACGTTCCTCCGGTTCCTTGTCTAAGCACTCTTTCTTAGCGGGTTGAGGGTTCACGGCTTCAAAGACGCTGAGGTGCTGTCAGGAGATGTGGAGCACGTTCAGCGTGACTGTTTGATCTCCTCCAGACGCCACCAATGTTGCCTTTTCCTCATTCCAGGCTTTTGACGTGCAATTATTCATAATTAGGCAATTTAGCGTTTGCACGCTGTGTTTAAAGTTAGCATAAAGTCAGAACTGACAGAATTGTGCTTTTACGCTCTGGGTCTTATTGTGAACTATTGATCTAATAATCTTTCATCAAAATGACTTTTCTATGTGATTTTATTTGGAAATTCGTGAGATTTGGCATTTTATGGTGACTCTGAAAATGAATAGTTCAGACAAAACTGAAAATTTACTAAAGAGTTTGTTTCTTCATTAGATTTGTAGAAAAGTGTCTCAGCAATGGAAGTGAATGGGTGCCGTCAGAATGAGAACTGAAACAGCACAGCACTCCAGTCCATCATTGTTTCTTTTGTCTTCTCAAGACTTTAACTGGTGTGGATTATTGCGATGTTTTTATCAGCAGTTTGGACTCATTCTGACGGCACCCATTCACTACTGAGCATCCAATGCTGAGACTGTAATTGAACGACATATTTCTTCGAATCTGATAAAGAAACAAACTCTTCTACATCCTGGATGGCTTGAGGGTGAGCTCAATCGCAAAACTGAAGTTGATCCACTGATGTCGCATGGACTGTTTTATTGAAGTTTTTACTGTGTTTCTGGATCTGGATCATTTCAGTTGTGTTGCTGTCTATGGAGGGTCAGATCATTTGTGTTCTGAAGATGAAGGTCTTGCAGGTTTGGAACGACACGTGGGTGAGTATTTAATGACAGAATGATCATTTTGGGGTGAACTAACCCTTTAAGTCATCCAGAACACCGGCCTTGTTGTTAGTGTGCCGTTATTTTCAATCGTAATCGATGCAGATCGAGCTTAACTCCCGCTGAACCCGGAACACTCTTCTATAATGTCATGTTTGGAGACGCCGCACCGAGAGGTTGCTTCGTGCCGAATGAGTGAATGGAAATGGAGCGTTTGCGGTGGATGTTATGGCAGCCGTTTACTTTGCGTGGCTTACAGGAGAAGGAAAGAAAATACCTGAGGCTGGTGACTGTTTCTGGCCGCGTCTGCTGGACCTCAGTCAGCGTTTGATCTGGTGAAGCTCTTGGCCAAAGCAAACAGCAGGAGACTCGGAGGTTATTGCGTTTTAGTGCGCAAGGTATGTTTCCATATAAACCGCTGCTCTCCTGTAGAAAGCTTCTCTGAAATGGACGTTTTGCGAGCGTTGGTGCAGTCAGGGGAATTTTGGATTTGTTTATTTTGTACTGCGCTTGTTGTTAATTGAATACCTGTGTTTTAATCGACGAGGCTTTTGGAAAAACTTTGCAATCAAAGTTAAAACGTGTGTTTGTTTACTCACTCACTGACCAGATATCTTTCGTTTTCGATCATATACTGTATCATAATTAGGTCGATTAATCGCAAAGAAATTAAAAGTGTTTGTTTTTATGTACTATGTAATAGTGCAGCAAATGAATTACTTGAAAGGTGTTTTTGATCCCATTTTCTCTTTTTATTTGGAACTTGATGAACTCAAAAGAGGAGATTATTCATAATAAACTGATATTAGTGCAAAAATAGCTTCACATAGCTTCAAATAATCAAACCCAATATTATAAAGCAGCATTTCATTCCTTGATATAAAGATTAAGATTTTGCTAAGTCCTTTGCATTGATATTTCTGCTTTTGCAATATTATAATATTATTGGCTGCTGACCAATATTATAAAGCAGCATTTTCAATCCATCATCCAACCTCTAATAAATTATGTTTACAAAGTTAATAATAATGTGCTTTGTGTTTTTTTGCATCGCTTTTGCACTGTTTTATAGTCCATAATCCTCTCTGATTGATATTTCATCTGAGAATCTGATCACTGGAGCTCTACGTGTCTCTTTCAGACGCGGCGTATCAGTGTTTATCATGTAATAACGCCTAGAGATTCTATTTGTGCGAGCCTCAGAAAGCTCACGGTTTCTCCACATTCCCTCAGACAGACACCCTAAACCCAGCTTCCTGTCTGAGCGCTAAACAAGCACTCAACCAGAAGCCAACGCCGTGGCTCTTGTGCTTTTTCACACAATGCACCTCATTCTGTCAGCTGTTTCTTAGTTTAGTCTTAGTCTGTGTCTGAGGTCCTTTTTAAGCTTTTGTCATATTTAGTTGACCTATATTGTGTTTTGTTGAGTCAAAGTTTAGTAGATTAGCGTATATATGTGTGTGTGTGTATATATGTCAAACAATTAATCTTGTTTAATCACATCTAAAATAAAAGTTTTTGTTTACATAATATATGCATACTGAGCCTATTTATTACGTATGTATAAGTACACACACAAAAAAAACATGTTATATTTATATAATAAATAAATGTATTTAGAAGTAATTATATGTATAAATGTATAAATATATACATTGAAATGCATGTAAATATAGTATATGCTGCATGAGTGTGTATTTATATATACAAAATAAATAACAGTATATATTATGTAAACAAAAACTTTTATTTTGGATGCAATTAATCAGGATTAACCATTTGACAGCATTTATAAATAAAACTGAAAAATGGTATATTTACTTTTTTTAAGCGCATCAGATTTATTTATTTATATTTTTCTTTTTTTGTTGAAGAAATTATAGATTTTGAGATTTTTGAAAACTAAATTTACTGGAAAAAATGAATGAATAAATATATATATATATATATATATATATATATATGTAATTTATTATTTTATTTATATATATATATATTTCTT
>JAUYWG010034047.1:0-19936 GCA_034779775.1 Enteromius afrohamiltoni
TATAATAATATTTAAATATATATATATATATATATATATATATATTCAAATAGAAAACAGTTATGAAATTGTAATAATGTTTCATAATATTAATCTGTTACTGTATTTTACATTAAACAAACACAGCTCAAAAACATTAAGAAATCCTCAAAACCCCAAAGTTTTGAATGCTAGTGTATATTCTAGGCCTAGTTATGCATATATGTATAGTGTTGATTTTATGAGCATATGTACCATTATTTATATAATTGGCACCAGTATTTTTTTATTGCTCAGAACAAAACTCACACAAGAAAATAAGGACACAAATATAGCCTCTAAACATAACTTCTGACACTGGTCACTGCATTTTCTTAAGCATGCAAAAGCAAAATTGCAAGAATCAGTTTGTCAATATGATTTCTGGTATTCAAAAATCCCACAACATAAATAACACACATACAAAACCACTTTAGATTTTAACGTCTGAATCAATTTCCCCTTAATCTGGAGTTTAAACAGCGCTAGCAAACGCAAGTATGCAAGAACATACAGAGCGCTCCAAAAGGCAGGATCAAGTCATATGATTCAAGGATTTAGTCTTTCAAGCTGAAGGTATTTCTGCAGGAAACCTGGGGTTTTCCCACCAGATATAATAACACTGATTTATGCCAATGACAGCAAAGCTACTTTTAATTTTACGTCAGTGCTCCCCTACCCCGTTTAAAACATGCGCACCAACCAGCGGCCCATTATGCAGTTGTAATACAGATAATGAATACGCAGATAAAGCGCAAAACTCTCCCAAGACAATGGCCTTCCTATTGCAAGTGTGGATAATTTTCCTGAGAAAGGCAGGGCGTGTTTTGGCAAATTGCTCCAGATTCATCTATTAGGCATCCCCTTTCATTATCGAGTTTCCACTGTCCATCTCTGGGGCGGGCTTATCGTGCGGCTGCCTCTCAATAGCCTGAGCCATTGCTAAGATTTCAGGTGCTGGGGGACTGGGCTCGCTGGAAACAGGTGTTCCCTCTGTTTGTGGGCCGCAGAGGTCCCGGGATGGAAGCATGGGAAAGGGCAGTCACCACCGTAGTTCTACATCAATGGGCAGCTAACAGTGAGCCATTGATTTCATGAATTCAGCTAAATTGGCATACTTAAGTAGAGGCTATAAGTAGTGGTAAGAAAGGGAAAAGGAGAAGTCTTCCATCAGTAGGTTTAGGAAGTGTGTGTTGCTTTTAATGACATACCAGAGCTGGAGTGGAAGCACGCAGCACCGATCCCACCCCCACAACCCCTGGTGTTTCCAGAGCATCAACCATCAAGAATTCCAAGTATGATTGTGAAGTAGTTTATGAAATACGACTGGACTTACCTTTCAAGCTTTATGAGCATTTAAAGGAGTAGTTGCTGGAAAATTACTCACTCTGAGTTTGTTTCTACATCGGAAAGGGTTTGGAGAAATGTAGCATTGCATCACATGCTCACCAGTGGGTAAATTGTAGTGAATGGGTGCCGTCAGAAAGAGTGTCCAAAAATATTATAACACACCATAATACTCCACAAGTCTCTAATCCATCTGATAAAAACTCACTATTCAATTGTCCTCTCACATCAAAATCCTTTTTGGACTGTTTTTGCATGTAAATGGTGCTTGATATGTGCATATTTCTCTCCTGATTCAGACTAGGCAACATTTTTACTAGTAAAGCAGAGTTATGGATAGGCGATTCACATTTGTGCATTGCATTTTTCACTTCACAAGACATTAATTGATGGACTGGAGTCATGTGGATTGCTTGTTGAGAGCTTTTTGGATTCTCATTCTGACGGCACCCATTTAGTGTAGAGGATCCATTGATGAGCAAGTGCTGTAAAGCTACATTTCTCCAAATGTGTTCTGATAAAGTCCTCCTCGACATCATGGATGGCCCGAGGGTGAGTAAATATTCAGCAGATTTTCATTTTGGAGTGAACTGTTCCTCTACGCAGCTACTTAAATACAACAAAAAATGGCAGCAGAATAGGGTCATTAATGGCGATGTGGTGAGCGGGAATTTTCTTACCTGAGAAAATCAGGATACTGACAGTATGGCCTCAGTCTATGGTTGCTCGTCCTGACCAACGTGGTGTGATCAAACACTGGTTCCATCACCTCTGGCCACACCTTTCAGAAAACCAAAAGTGATCAAGGGAGCAGGTATGCATGTTTAGAACTTGTTCACCTGCAGTGTTCCCAGTGGAAATTTGGAAAATATGCATATGTTTGACTTTAAATGTTTCAAATTGTGTATATACATTTGAATGATCTGTCTTTTGTAGATTAATAAATGTACTAAAAACTAAAGAGAATAATTAATCTATGCCAGATTAATTAATTAATGAGGTGAAAAAGAAATTAAAAAGTCATAACTGACATTATAGTCAACATTAAAATATTTAAGTCATAATTGTGAAATAACACGTTGATATTATGACATACTAAATCATAATAAGCTAAAGAAAGAAATCACAACTTTATGAATTACCAAAGCATTTTATCAGGCAGAAATGCACTTTTATTTATAGCCTCATAATTTTCATAAAAGTTATCATTAAAGCTGCACAAAACAAAGCAATGTCTAATGTTTACTACATAATTACATTTAATAATATATCAATAAATAGGACACACATATATATATATATATATATATATTTTTTTTTTTTTTTTTTTTTTTTTTTTTTTTTTTTTTTTACAACTTAGAGACGTGTTATTTCACTGTGGGTATAATCAACAGCTTTTGAATATACAGAGAAGCTATCTCTACACGTAAAGTGTTCAGTTCCTACATAAACTGAAGTGAAATCATTGGGCCTACATCGTGCAAACGGAGGGAAAAAAAAAATAGACATTTGCAAATGCCATAGCCTATCCGTTCCGTTCCAATCTGCGTACAAGTGATAATATATAGATGGTGCTGTCATTAAAACCGTTTCGTGCTCCTTGTGGATTCATTTGCGCTGACCCAGAATGCAGTATTTTCTTAACACTAGCAGCAGGCCTCTTTGATGTTATCTGCCCGACTGGCGCTCGTGGAGTGCAGCGCCTGCGCCCGATCTGCCGCGGTGAACGGAGGAGCCATATTAATCATCGTGAAGTCTGCGAGAGCGCCGTCATAAATCGCGCGGCACGGTCCTTAACGGAGAGAGTCCCTGGACGCCCTCTCCTCATTTATCAACACGCCCCGACTCCGGATGCAGGGTAAATACAAGGGAGGAATATGGGGGTGGCTGGAGTTTGTGATGTTGAGCATATCGAGGAGGTCGTAATGACTTTATACCACCGTGAGTGATGTTCTTTTCCCTCGCTCTGACCTCGAATAATAAATAGTCGTCAAAACTCGGTAAAGTTTTCCTCAAGTGGAAAGGAACGAAAGTGCGTGTTTGTGTTCCTGCAGTGCAGGAGGATGATGGGAGTTCCGCTTTATTTGTCCGAAAAGAATCGGCTCTTTTGAACTTCGAATAAGTCTCAAAGAACCGATTCATCCGATGACAGTGCGTAGCTGCGTTAGCTACGCGCGCCATAACTGAAGAAATATGTTGACTACATTACTGTTTATGATCTTTTTATTTTACTAATTTACATGCTTAGGCATATCTGATTGTATGCCATTAATTTCGCTGCATTGTCCTCTTTAAAAATGTTTTTACTCTCAGTTCTGTCATTGTGAATTGAAAAAAATATAGCTGCGGCTTCTGGGCATGCGCACATCAATATAGAGTATTTTTTGTCACTGTGCAACAATAATCAGTGGTTTGCGTTGTTGTAACACTAAATCAAAATCTAATAGGCAGACAATTCAATTCATTTTTAGTTAAAACCCTCGCTGCATCATGTCTTTAATATTAGGTATAATAATGCATTAATTAGTTAGACAAGGGGAAACATGTTCATAATGACTAAAATATTTTGTTGTTATTTTAGTTATAATTGTCAATAATTGTGTCCTTTGTGTGCAATTTGCCCAAGTGTTCAAACAATTTTATATATAAAAAAAGAACTTGTTATTAGGCTATAAACTGTGTTTGAGTAGTTGTTCAGTTCTAGATTAGGTGGTTGCTAAGGCCTTGCTATGCAGTTGGCAGTTGCTAACATGTTTTAAGTAAAAAGAGGCAGTATGAAAATGATATTTAAAACACTGCAATATAGCCTAATGGATTTCATATAATAAAACATATTTTTTAATTTGAATCTCAGCTTTAATGCTGATAACGTGGACCTGTTTTTCTCCTTTGCATTTACCTGCTACTATGCTACTGTACTCTGTTATCTTATCTTGTTTTTCCAGGGCAGGAGCTACAATGCCCTGAGCAACCCACAAGAACAGCTAATCGACACTCCGAGTCCTTTCATGTTTGTACCTCCAGCTCCTAAAATGGCCGTGGTTAGGAGTGGCTCATCAGTGCAGTGTGTGAGTGTGTGTGTGTGAGTGATGACTCTTCCAAGGGCCAAGACAATAGCCGTAGTCAGGTTACACTCTTGGACACATCCCCAGCACACACACTTGTGTCTGTATGTGGAGTTCTTCACGCTCATATGCATTCAGACACATGCCTCCAAGACATCATTTACAGCAGTGTCACAAATTACAGCCGCTCACATTCAGCGTGAGAAATCACTGTAGACAGAAGCAAATTGAAGCATCTGCCACAAAATAAAAAAAGATTTTTCAAAAAAGTCTTCAATTTTTTCCAGAAGTCATTTATATCTCACAATTTAGACTTCAGAATTGAAATAAACTTGTAATTCTGAGAATTGTAAGATAATATCGTCGTTTCAAACTCTACCCATGACAGAAACGCTTGTATGACTTCATTTCTTGCAATTCCTTTTAGTTTTTATTTCACAACTCAGAATTACAAGAAAAAACATTGTAAGATATAAACAATGACTTTTTTCTCTCAGAATTGCAAAAAAAAAGGCTGAATTGTGAGATATCACAATTACCTTTTTATATATTGTTTTTATTCTGTGGGAGAAATAAGCTTGTATATCATCATCATCATCATCATCATTTACAGAAGTTTATTGTATCGTCCCTCTGGTGTTCTGAAAACTCCTAACCAAAGAGTTTCCAACTAAGCCACATATTTAAAGAGAATTAAACATATGTTGAAAAACGGAGCCACCACCCTCTAATTCACAATCCTACGCACAAAAGAATAAACAACGCGTAAGTAGTTTCCCAGGCTCTTGATGAGGATCTCAAGGTTATAACACTGGTTCCCTGTGCGGGGCAGGACAGAGGGACAGAAAGTCCATCATCGGAACCACACTGGACTTGTCCTCACTCTGGCAACCCAACAAAGCCTTCCAAAGACAGATGACAAGCACAAAAAGAAAACACAGGTGGCTATAGACCACCTGGAGAAAAAGAGAGCGATGGAGAGAGAGAAATAGGTGGCTCCCCTTTGAACTTTCAGCTTAGTGGGTAAACCGGGTAACCCACCCACCCCCAACAGTCTTCTGGTCAGAATGATTTGATCACCAATATGTCTATGACAGTCTACGGTGCTGTTTTGTGACCTAACCGGCTTTAAGTTATTTCATTTAATACTTTGTTAACTTGTGTTGTCTTTATTTGGCTAAACTGCAAAGAACAGTTTTTGTCCATTAACAATATATATGTATATTTATTTGTTTTATTATTATTTTTTATTTAATTCAATTGAATTGCAGTATGACTGTGCACAAGTGTATAAAAAAGAACAATATGAATATAAATACTATTTAAATATGTTAGCATTATTTACATATCGCCATATAAGGTCTACTGTTAAATCATTGTTTAATTAATCTTAATTAAATTATTAAAATTATTTTAATTAATTCCCTAGTAGGAAGATTTAGAAATAATTAAATAATAATATTCCAAATATTTTTTTCTTCAAATAAATGCTGTTCTTTTGAACTTCTTAGTTGCCAAGAATCCTGGTTGTCATAAAAATATAATGCAGCACAGCACAACATTGATAATAAGGGGAAAAAAGTATCTTGAGCACCAGATCTGCATCTTGATTTCTGATGATTACTGGTGAAGCAGAAGACTGTATTAATGTTGAAAATTTTGTTATTTTAAATTGAACCGATATTTCACAATATTACTGTTTTTAATTGTAGATTTGATCGAAAGTTGCATTGGTGCGAAAATTCCAAACTTATATAAATAGTGAATTAAATATAAATCCATAATATACATGCATATCATGTATGCAGCCATAACTATTATGTCCGTGTCACAATGCACAATGAACTTTGGCTAGTGGTGTTGGTGTAAAATGTAATATACAGAAAATACCTTTAAACTTTAACCTTTTATCCTAAACCTTGATGTTGAAAGTTAAATAAGCTGTCAGGATATTTGTTGTAGTATTTTAGTTTAAGTTAGTATCCAATGCCTACAGGTTTTGTAGTTCTAGGTTATGTTTCATAATAATGCTTCACAGCTGACCCTTTGTTCACCAGGCCTTTGATCAATATTGTTTGATAATTAATGGAGTTGTTACGCTCACTAATCCAATTACATGCTTCGCTCCCTGAAAGGTCTCAGTCTGATCAAGATTAATTTCTAACGGAGGGCTACTTCTCAATCCACCTTTGAACTGTGAGACATGTTCATCTACTGACCTCCATCGATTTCATCCTGCAGAAGCCTTTCTGACAACTGGGCAGCCCTGAGGTCTGACTGTCTTCGTGTGGTGGGAAATTTTCAACCCTGTAGATCTTTACTGGAGCATCCAGAGAAGAAAAACGAAACTGCTTTGGCTTTCAGAGCCATCCAATATACGAGCTGAACCTAACTCATACTACACAGACTTTAAAGACCTCTGGACCAGATTAGACCTTCTAATTGCTGTAACAGGCCAAGCGGTTTCCCAAAGGAAGACTAAAAGGAATATTCCTGGTTCAGTGCAAGTTAAGCTCAATTGACAGAAATTGTGACATAATGTTGATTACCACAAAACTGAAAAAAATTAGCTTCGTCCCTTGTTTTCTTTAATAAATATATGTCAAGGTGATGGTGAGCCAATAACAATAGTGAAACAGGCAAGTGTTAAGGTTTTTTTGGAGGATTTAAAAGCAGAAATGTAAGATTTAGATTTCCTGTTTTTCAGGCAGGGTTATGTTTAAATCAGCTGTTTAAATCATCATCATACAAAAGGTTAGTAAATGACTTTTTAACGGTAAAATCATGTCATAAAGGGAAAATCAAATCAATATTCTCACATATCATTCCACACCTGTATGATTTTCTGTTTTTATGCGAAAAAAAGAAGATATTTAGAAGAATTTTATTAATTAAACAGCTTCTGTTCCCACTGACTTCCATTGTATTTTTGTTGATATAATAAAAGTCAATGGGAACCAAAGTGTTTGGTTTACTTTATGGATAGACTATTTAAACAAGTATTTCATGTTAACAACTGAGCCTATTCTCACTTTAACCGAGAGCCTTGCTCTCTTTAAAAAAAAAAAAAAGTGCAAAATTGATTGTCAGTTGAGCTTAACGTGTATTAAAATCTTTTTGCTTTTGTACTTTTATACAACTGTATGAATTCCAAGTAATAATTATAACAAAACTGAAGCCGCTTATCATATTGGGATTGGGTTTTATTCAGATTTCTGTACAGGTCAGTTGTTTCGTAACTCTACATGAACTGTGAAGTTTATCAAAGTGTGGCAGAACCTCTCCATTCCTCACCTATTGAACCTCCCGTCTGAAATAGGTTTCACCTTTGTGACATTACTGGCATAAATCCTCACTTCCCGTGAAGGCTGTCTGCAAGTGACTTCAGTGTCCGTCATAAAGTGAAACAGACAGTCTTAATTGCTGTTCCAGACTCAAGGAAACGGGACTAAAATATTTGCATAATTTCACGGAAGGCAGAGGAAATTGCTAAAACATGTGAGCCAGAATCCGCGTGCAACCCAATACCTGTTCAGCCTGGCTCTTGGGTGCCACCCAGTGCCGAATGTGCCAAGAAGAAGGGCACGTGTATGCGTCCAATCAGAAGGAAAAGGTCACGGGGCGATCTTATCTCGCCTTTCTCCCACAATCCCAAGCGAGAGCCTGTCAAAGTCGCACCGAAGTCTGCGTATTAAATGCACGGAGAGTGTTGCGTTTCTTATTTTGTGACATTTCAGATATATTGCTGCGATTGCGTTGGGTTTCACTCCTTACTCGTTAAAGCTGAAGTCCAGTGTTTTTTTGGACAAGCATGTTGGTTTTTTTAAAGGTTTCTAGGATTTTTCTGAGGAGAACACGGGTGGAACTGAGCAACAAAGCATCTAAGATTTGCAATCAATCATATTAATTTCATAAACAGTGTTTGTACCACAGTGAAACGGAGAGTTATGCCATGGCTGTTAGCCCAATAGTCTTTTCTTTTCCCACACAGATGCAGACAGTCGTGGGTGGAAGACACAGCTGAGCGGAGTAATTAAGCCCACATCGGACATGTGGAAAAGGCATAGAGAGCATAGAGTCCTCGGTGGACCACATATGAACACTTCATATGGATCCATAGGGAGACACAACTCGCATAGATACAAGCCTCACTCAGATGATGGTAACGCTTTGTCACCTTGTAAAGTGAGGAGAGGAAAGTAAGCTGTCATGAATCAGGAGGGAATATAGTGTCTTTTTGTTTGCCATCGGAGGAATAAAGGCCAGTGAATGAAGCAGTGATTTCTACAGTCTGGGGAAGCAGTGAATTGTGGGTTATGAAATAGACTGTGAGGGTTGTTTAAGCCTCCATAGATTGTTAACATAAATCTTTCGTTTTTAGTTGAGGATTTGGGGCATTATATGTTTTCGGTTCATGTTCATGGGAATGATTTTTAAAGGACATTTTTGAGAACTGAACCGAAGGCAGAATACTCATGAATGAAAGGAAATAGATTAGACATGTCTTTTTCAGGAGAAAACCTTTGGAGTTAATGTTATATTTCATTCATTTATTATGATTGTAATTTTAAAAAATGCTGAATAGACAACAATAATTGCCTTTATTTAATTTTGTTTATTTTTAATGTATAAACCACAGTAGAGACACAGATTTTAGTTTATTTATTGTTGTTGTAGTTTTTTAAATATCTTTAGTATTTTGGATGATTAATTTAAAGTGCAAGGCACAAATTTATTTATGTTAAATGCAGGAACTTGTAAAGGTTTAAAATAGTATACAATATGTATAAAAAGCTAAAACTAAAATGTCTTTCTTTTTAATTGCAAAAATGTTTTAAATGAAATACTATTATTTTGTTTGTTTGTTTTTTTATTTATGATTTTTTTATACAAAGTAAAAAAAAAATGTTTTTGCTTATTTTCAGTTTTCTCTCAAATTGTTTTCCAGCAGGTAACATTCTCTCTGGGAATACCAGTTTTGTTCCTTTAAACACATGGATGAAAATGCTGCTAATTGTTTCTCACTACCAAATTGTCTCAAGCTACTGAAGGAGCTCTTGGCCTGTCCCTCTGTGTCTTGTCACGCATGGGCTTGCTGCTCCTCTCTGAATTATCTATCTGTCGGTGCAGGTTCTGAGGCAGCCTTGGACCTTGTTGTTTGACTCTTTCTGCACCAGTTGCTGGGCAAACAGTCAGTCCTCATCTCTGCTCACTCATCCCCTGACTTGAGCTTTGATCTAAGGACCCCTTAGGGCCTCTAAGGTCCCAAACCAGAGTGGAGGTCAGGGGCCTCTGTCCACCCTGCCCTTGCCACAGTGGCTACATGCATTGCACAATGCAAACAACACCATTGCTACTGTTAAAATGCATCTCTTAGCACACCTTTCATTTTTTTTGCACAGCAAACTAATTGAAACAAAATGATTTAACGTTAGTCCTTGCATTTTCTAAAATTGATGAAAACTCTATGAATCTGGCAATATTTTCTTACTGTGGTTGTTGTAAACCAGTGATTCTCAATCCCAATCCCAGTCCTTGTGGGGAATACAGAACCGATCCTCCCTATACGCAGAATACGCAAGTTGCCCTAAGGGTCCCCGAAACACCAGCGGGCCCCCTTATTCTTAAAGATGTTCATTTTAGTTTTGTTTTTGAGTTTGGCCATTGGTTTTGATAACATTAATGATCATTGCTTTTAATTTGGTGGGTTGTCACCCTTTATTACGGTGTCCGAGAGAGCTCAATGAGCTGCAAACTTAAGAAAACACATGCAAATTGCAAATTCTCACAACAAAATATAAATATCCTAAATCAAAGGTTCTCAATCATGGTCTTTGCGCCCCCGCACTCTGCTAATTTTGTATGTTTCTCTTGTCATTTGTTCTATTCGAATGGATGCGCACTGCGAAGTGGACATCACCGAATATTCCGCCATGATTCAGAATCAGAATCAAATTTATTGTCACATACAAAATCGTACAATATGCAGTGAAATGTTTTTGTGCGACCACAGAGTCGCGACGGCAGCCATTTGTCATTTAGAAGTGAATTTATACGTTCCATTCAATGTGCATTTAAGTGTGCGAGAGGTAATTTAAATCGTATTCACTTATTTACGGTGCAAATCCGTGAATGAATGTTCCGAAGTGAAGTAAACTTTAACGGACACTGTAGGGACCATGTCGATCAGAACACAGCTCATGCACGGAGCTCTCTTCTAATGAGCTGTTTATCAGAATCCGTTGTGTTAACAAAGTTTTGTATGCACAAAACAAAATTTTGTGCATACAAAATATGCACAATATACGCAAGGACCAGGATTGAGAACCGCTGTCCTAAATAAAGAGGGCTATTTTTTTCTTAGTCTAATAAAGAACTTTTTTTTTTACATTTGAAGAATGGAATGATTGAATGAGATCCTTCATGGAACCATAGATGCCAATAAAGAACCTTTATTGAGGCACATTTTGTTCAATGTTTCCAAAGTTTCCATTCCCGCTTACATCAAAGATGTGAATGTAACTGGTTTGTCCCAATCCAGGTGTCTTACTGATGAAGATGGACGACTTTGGTTGACATCAGTGATTCATTGCTAACTCAGAGATGGTGACACATATCTGAATCGCCAAGTCAGCAGTGAATAATAGGCTAATTTAATTTGCACATGGCAAAATTCATGTCGCCCCTTAGGTAGAACCCTAATTTTGTGGTTAGCAGCTGTCATCAAATTTCTCTGGTCAGGTTACTACCCTTACCACAAAGACAAAGGGACGGGAAAGAGATCATCCCATCCTGTAGGATTATGACACTTTAATCAGGCTAATCCAGAAGACTCCTGAATTCCCACACAGGTGGAAATCGCACACCTATGCCCCATTCACAACAACAGACCTGTCCACACGCAGACGTATGTCATGGGAACACTCGGTCACCCACAGTGACACACTCAGACATTAGCGCCTGCTCTTTTGAAGTCAGTATAATTAACAGGTCATCTGATACACTATCAGCCCAAGAGGCTCTTGGTCTCAGAGGCACGTAGTAGATCCATCAGTGGTTGCTAACTGGCTGCACTGTCAACAGTCTCAAGTCCTCCCATTATGACCCTACCATGCCCCAGTAGGACGTGGGGTCAACTCTTAGGCCCACCACTTACCCAAAGATATACAATATCCCATACGGTTTATTAGACGTTGTCGTAGTCTGTGATAAGTTATTCATGGCTATGTGTGAATAAAAGATGACGACCTGCAAACTGGTGCATGTCACACAAATGTTAATGAGACAGACGTACAGCTGATGACTCACAATATGCATAATGGAGGACAATGACCGTCTACACCAAGGTGAGACTGACCTCGATAATAAAACCCACATATCCAGTCACAATGCTAATGTTTGACAGAACACGATGACGAGTGGAGTACAGTTTGTAGAGTGTTATAATGTTGATTTGCATGTTTCTAAAGCATGTGTGAGCTTGTAAATGTTCAAGCTTTTTGGTTCATGCAACGTGACACTTTTGAGAATGTGCAGCTGACACAGAAGAGGAGAATTGTTAAATAAAGTTACAATGTTTTTGAAAACACGGATGTCACATGGATTATTTTAACAATGTCTTTACTACCTTTTTGCCTTGAACATGTCAGTTGCTATCTATGGAGAGTCATAAAGCGTTTGGATTTCATCAGAAATATCTTAATTTGTGTTTTGAAGATCTTATTACTTATGAAGGAGTAATTAATAACATATTTTTTAGGTGAACTGTCCCTTTAAGTATACTAAATGTAGTAAAAACATTAGATTTTCCATCCATCCAAGAATCCTGGGAGGGGGGAAGAAACTGTACTGGTTTAAAAAAAAAAAAATGTAACAGCAAATCAGCACATTAGTATGATTTCTGAAGGACAGTGAGGAACTGAGTGGCTGCCATCAGATGAATAAATGACGTTTAATATAGTATTATATTATATAAACTGTATTTTTGAGCAGCTTTGGTCATCAAGAGACCTCTTTCAAAACCGTTTAAAACCATACCTCAAACTTTTGAGTGGTATAGTGTAAATATTACTCAATAGTGCATATTTATAAAATATAAAAATGCTACCAATGAAATTAGCCATAGCAATAAAAAGAAAGCAGCTGTTTTATTTCAAAGAAGTGGTTGAAATCATTCTTGACTTTTTAGAAAAACAACAAAAGCGACTGCATTCTTTTATGATGTGTGTATATCCACAGTTGGACACTGTTAGTAGACAAATAAAATAAACTGAGACTGTGAAAAAGAGTTTTAAGAGAGTTTATTTTATCAAAGTCTAGAGGTCCAAAAGTGGCCATAGCTGTAGAAACTCCTAATTTTAAAACCGATGATTGTTTATGGTGTGGTAATATCGAGTCAAACACTGAACAGTCTTCATTTTGCCATGATTTTCCTCATTGTTCCTCATAATTGTTGGAATTTTAGATTTGTCTATTGTACTCATTAAGTTTTAAATATGTATGTATTTTTTCATTCTGTGTTTGCATAATGGTGAAATGTTCAAACTATGTCATTTGTTTGACCGCTCAAAGACACAAAATTGAGTAATTATAATTCATTTGTCAAACACAATCTCCTCGGACTACACATTGTACCTGATATCCGTGAAATCTCTCAGATGCGGTCAGTAAAAGTTCACTGCGGAGAAAAACACAACGCTGAATTAGTGTCCAAGCTGTTTAGACATCTCCATCAAAATCTATGACAGACTATTTATTTCTTTTGAAGTCCCAGCTTATTCCTGACCTGTCAAAATAAGACTGATGCTTGGGAATGGGAAATTTGTTTTTGTTCTCTGAGTAGATTGGCGGGTGTGTTATTGATTAAATTGAGGTGGTCAGTGCCATTAAATAATACCTCATTCCCTCCTCATCTGTCCGTTACATTACCTGAAAACAATCATTTTGGCGACCACCGTTACTAATGCCAGCAGAATGTCTAAAAAAGGGTGTAATTGTAATATATGATCGTAATATCCCATTGTAACCAAACGACTACCAAGGAACTTATGACTAGTGAGTTCTTTGTTTGATGTGGTGGACACAGCCAAAGGCTACAGCCATGAATCTGAGAAAAGACAGGAACGAGAGAGGAAAAAAGAGTTTAATCTACATTCACAGGTGTGTCACACCTTTGTTACCATCTCTGAAGTTCACAACGGAGTCTGAGACAAAGGCCAGAGCTCCATGTGCCCATTGTAGCCTGGAGAACAATACAGTGACTGTGACTTACTAATCCCTGTGGAGCGCTGACAGCTCAGGCCTGAAGCCACGCTAGGCCTCATCTTCGCTCAGAGCAGTGTCTGTGAACCACAGTGATGGGAACGGAGAGTATTTATAGTAGCCAAAATCTTGCCAAAAGGAGGGAACCAAAAGCCATTGTGGAAGAAAAATATTATCCCCATTGTCAACCTGTGGCCGTCATTGTAGCTTCACTTGATGGATGAGAAAGTATGTGTCTGGAGGGGAAATGGCTCAGTGCATGAAAGCTTTTCAGGAGATATTTGTAATGAAACTGGCCCATAAAGAAGAGAAAGAATTGCAGTTCATATTTCATAAAGCAGGTGTCTGTTAGATTTTACTCACCTCACCCATCCTGGATGTACCTGTGACCCATAAATGACTACAAAAACATCTCAGTTTCAGGGTTGGGCAGTAGGTCAAGAGTTAGAATTGGAATTTGATTTGACTGGCCAAGCAAAACTGGAATTTGATTCGAAACTGAAGGAAGTGAAATTACTATTTGGTAAGCTTTGTGGAAATTAAGCACCAAATTTGGCAAATATGTATATTTACTAGTGCTGTCAAATTAATAGTTGTTATTAATTTTGTATGTGCACTGTGTTTGTTTATTACGTACATATAAATGCACACACATACTGTACATATTTTTAAAATATTATATGGAAATGCATTTATATATTTAGATTATCCTATGTATAAATATATATTGTTTATATATTGTGTGTGTTTGTATTTATATATAAATAATAAATATACTCAGTGCACATTGCACTAATATTTACATAAAAACAATCGCTTACCCAAAGAATTTTGATTGATTTTTATTTAATTTTTTTAACTAATGTGGAAAACGAATGAATTTGTCTCAGTGTATGTGTTTTTATCCAAACAATAAAAGTCCAATTTTGTTTTGATTGATTTTATATGGACAAAAACAGTCCTTCAGTGGACCTTAAAGTATTTTCTTTATATCCTTTATTATCAAACATTCAGACATTTCTATAAAATATCTTCTTTTGTGTTCTACAGAAGAAATCGGTTGGAAACTGTTCGATTAACTGTCCCTTTAAGGACAAAATTATAAGATCCATAAGATCTATACGTTCAAGACACAATTTTAAGAACTTTTAGAAGCCAACATTTAAAGATTGTCAAACCTTATTTGTCTAATTAAAATTACACTTAAACACCCTTATGTTATTTCATACTAAATTTAAATTAGAATTCTGCATCATGTTTGGTACCTAAATTCAAATGAAATTCCATAACTGAACTCGATCCTATTCTGAATGGTGCACACTGCAGCATAGTATATGTTCTGTACTGGTGCTGTTTTTCTGTTGCATCGGCTATTATATTTTGGGCCATCTCCATGTTGTGATAACCGACACTTGGAACTTTTTTTCACAGGTGACATTATTCCCAAACACACCTTAGCCCTGGAGAATAGCAAAATGCTTGGCGTTATGAACAACAATGCCCTTCAGGAGCTCATCTAAACCCTTTTGTTCAGTCCACAATGTCTGCGGTTCCCACCCTTTTCTTGTAAACAGCAAGAAAAGAATAATGCATACCTTGCAAGAAAATATCAGTATCCTGAATCACACTCTTAATCAGGCCATAGCATAAAAACACTCAAGGATGCTGCCAACGCCGCCCCTCAAACTTCGCAAATAATCGAGAAAGAAAGGACTGAGTGGGCAAAGAATCAATAGGAAGAGGGGAATATCTGATGAAATGTTTTCTTGTCAGTGCTCAACCTCATCACCCCTCCCTTCCCTGGTTTGACCTTCCTCTCCGAGCACATCCAGCCACAAAGAGACTCCATTCTCTCGGGAGATAGAGCGCCTTGCTTTTGTGCAGAAACTCTATCACCTGCCTAAAAGAAAACTGTGTCATCTCCCCCCTCCAGCCCAGCAGGAAGGCTCCAGCCAAGCAGATCACACACCCAGTAATATTCGTGGTGACCTTCAGCGAGCCACCAAACTTTCTCACAGTCTGCCATGTTTCATGATGCTACATATTGGACGTAGCTGTGGATTACACTGACCGCAGGGTAGTGACTTGGCACTGTGAAAAGAAAGCCATCTTCAAAGAAAGAGTGTGGCCAGGGTCTGTTTTGCCAGTGTAAACAAACAGCTTTCTATTATATGGCTTTCTAGAATGCTGGATTCTGATTGGCTGGTCATATCATAAGGTCTGTCAGGTGATTCATCTCATTTTTTTACTTTAAAACTTCTTTCTTCGTTGGTTTTATAAAATTACTTGTTTTATCTAAGTTAATATAATTATGCTGTGTCTATATTGTGTAATGTAATTACACACACACACACACACATATATGTACACACACATTACAAAACTAATATAAAGAAAAAAACAAAGTTTGTCAAGCGGTTACATTGAATTTTTTCATCGAATTAATTATTTTACATCGCTTTCATACATTTTATTCTTTTATTTTCTAAGTGGAAGCCTTAGATAATATGCAGGAGAAATTATAAAATAATTCCAAACGCACAATTTATTTGAAGGCATTGTAGGAAAATAAGGTAAAAATGTTAACTAAAAAGTATCAATATACTTCACCGGGTGACTGATTATGGTACATTTAAGACAATTGTTTTGTATTGTGTTATGATTAAAAATGCAAATGAGGTATTACATTTGCAAATATTTGCATACATGCCCAGAACAGAAATCTGAACATTTGGTTAAAGCTTCATATTGTTTACATAATAAAGTGTTTTTACAAAAGGCATTTTGGAAATACATTTACATCACTCTACATATCAGAAAATACTATAAACAGCCAGAGAACTCCGTGTTTTTATGAATAAAACGTTATTTATCAAGCAAATGATATATGAATGCACAACAAACAAATATACAAACAAACCACTCAGTAAAAACTTTTAGAATATAGTGCTCAGTGCATAACAAAAAAGTATTTTGACAAAAAAAAGGATCTTTAAAGATATGTATTGCAATTAAGTTGGCCTATGCTGCAATTATGCATGCCATTGGTCAGTTTAGTGATAGCGATATCTGTTTTACAAATTATGGTTCTTTTTTCTCAAATTCTGGAGATAAAGCAAACGAGACATGATTAAATGACCTACATGTTTTGACTGAAACCAAAATAAAGCAGTTGCTTAACTGATAATCAAAGTAACATTTTCTTCCTCCGTGCTGTTGAGTGAATAGATATTAGATAACAAATAAGCTCAGAATGTCTTTCATATCCTCAAAGACTGTTCTTTGAATCTTGGCCCGCCGTGGGTTTGCAGTAAGTGCATTTGGTTAAACTACAAAGAAAGCCTCAGTGAACCTCGGTGTTTGGCTTCGGACCTAAAGTTCCTTCCTGTTCATGGAAATTTTGTCTCTGAAATGTGTTTTTGGTACACCAAAAATTGGACTTCCTTATGGGTTAATACCCGAAAACACAGCTCCATATTAATGAAAATGCGTTCCACCTGAGAAAAGGAAAGCTATACAGAGTATTTCAAGAATTTAATTAAATCTACTGGATATTTTTGCTCTCCGTACAAACACACACCAGTGGGCCGATTGAAAAGCGTTTACTATAATAACTATAATAACCTTTCATTATTCGGTGTAAATTAGGAAAACATCAAGGTGAAAAAACGAATTACAAAAAACTTGACAGAGAGAGAGAGAGAGAAAGAAAGAGAGAGAGAGAGAGAGAGAGAGTCGAAAGTTTTTGTGACTGAGTCGGATTTTGGCGTATTGTGGATCAATAGCGACCTCTGCTGACTGTGTACAACCAACGTTTAGAATTCGAATCCTAATCGAATTAGAAAACTCTATTTTTTCCTTCGTATTTTTAATATAAGCATATATTTTGAGTATGATATCCAGAACAAATAATAAGAAATGACAAAATATATAGGCAAATAACCGAAAATTACGTGTAGAAGTAACGTAATATTAAACTTTGCTGCTTAGCCGCCATTTATTAAAACGAAACAAATGTATGCATTTATAAATAATAACCATTTTTGAATAATTTACTGAGACCCCCACTGGCTCCTGGTTAAGATCACGTGGCCAGAAAGCTCCGCCGCCACTAGATGGAACTATTAAGAGTCTTTTAGTCTTAATTTTAAACTGTTTTTTTTTTTAGTCACATGATGCGTGAAATGCGCACGCACAATTTCTACTGTGCATTTAATAGCTAGGGTCGAAGTATTCTACATTCCAGTTGCGTCCTGATAGTGTAATGATGTATTATAACAGGTAGAAGAGGATGACATATCACGGTGGTTTATGAAGTCAGATAATGCTTTCCTCATTGTAAGCTCAGTGAACCCCAGAACGCTCATCCAGCGCAGGAGCGGTGGAGAACGTGAGAGTCGTTTCTGAGCTGTCCTTGCCTGACAAAGTGCTTCATCTCCTGTGAGACTCCCTCAAGGAAACAGTTCAGTGTTCTGGGAAACTAACGGCTCGACAGCTGCAGTCCTCCCACAAACGTGATGAAAAGTCGTTTTCCCTTTTCGAACCGCACGCATTCTAATGACCACATGGGCACAAGCTCACACAATTCGGCTTTCTGCAATTTGGAAAATAGCAGCCTATTTTGAGTTGTGTAGCCTGTTTTAGGGCGACAACTTTAAGGTGATCATTTCTGATGTAGGCTATTTGATAAACAGCCGCACACGCGGTTAAGTATGCTAACGTTAGTCTGGCTAAAGCGTTTACGTAGGCCTATTTGAAATGTTACACTGCGAGGACTTTATGACATTTAATTATGAATACATTCATCAAGTATTCCTCTTAAGAAAAAGTGACATTTACACGTAATATAGTTCTAACAAACTTAATCAGCAGAAACTATTGCCTAGTATGATCCAACAGGATAAACGAGATCCCAACGTTCTTAGAACTGATGATGAACAGTTCTTTCACAGTTATGTAGTCTTTAATAACATTTCAAAAACGTTAGCATAGCGTTAGAATGATTGCTTTTAAAACATTTTAGTTAGACGTTATCTAGCTTTTTAAAAAATGTTATTCTGACTAGTTATTCAACACGATATTCATATCCAACACTAGCTTTGTCGCATTTGCTAGTTCATTAAAAATAATGTTTCCGTATGAGAATATTTGCAAAACGTTCTCAGAATGCATTTTTCTTAGTTGAACTGTTACAGGATTATTATGCGTCAAGGTCTTAAAGTGTCAGAGACATTCATTGAGCAGTTCATTCAGTGATAATGTAAATCACAAGAAAAGAAACAACAGAATAAGCCACAAATATCACATTCATAAATGAACTTAAACACATTTTGAAGTACTGTACGCGGACACATGTCAAGACATCAAGCATATTTTGTGTACTATTACATCTAGCCTTAATTACACAGGTCATGTTGCTGCTTGGTAAAAAATAACATTTATTTTTAAATGACTGTTGAATGATTTCGAAAATTTACAAGCGTAAAAATGATTTTCAGTGTTCTTCCCTGGCTATGCAAGCTGTTCTTTTTTCACAGGAGCTGGTTTTAAACTAAATACAGACAGCACTTCAAATAATGTACACATACAGTAATATCTGCTTTTGCTTACATCAGGCTATATAAAGACAGATTTGTGTGCAATGACTCGTGTTTAACTTGTAAGTCCACATGCAGTTGCATTCATTGCATAATGTCCATTGATGTAAGTTCAAAGTAAGTGCATGAGTACAGATAGTAAAAAGAGAGAGAGCGAGAGATGGAGGGGCATAAAAGACAGAGAGGTGCCAGATGTTTATGCTGTAGCTCCACATAGTCTGACCGCTGCTGAAATGTCTTTGTTGTCCTCTGATCGTGCTGAGACCACAAAAGGCCAGGTCTGTGGAAAAAGAATAAAAAAGTCAGCCACACATTTCTGGTGGAATTGTCATAAGATGCAGATGCGAACACTTGAAAAGTTTAGTAAAGCATTACTTTTATTTTAAATAAATATTTATGGGATTTATTGTAATCTTATATTATTGATAGGCTAGCTAACAGAATAAAAAATAATCAAAACCAAACAATATATATATATATATAAATATATGAACAAATGTACTTAAGTTTAACTTGATATACTGTATGATAAATAAAATTGAATGCTAAATTAATAAGATAATAAACTATAAGCTCATTTTATACACTAAATATATAGTATAAAATGTGAAGTTATATATAATTATAAGTTAAAAATGTTAAAATGTT
>JAUYWG010034048.1:0-19882 GCA_034779775.1 Enteromius afrohamiltoni
TATGCATTTAAAACGTACACAACCATTCAATTATTGAAATCAAATAATTAATTAATTTAAAAAATGTATTATTTTTATCAAAATAAAATATTTCTACATCTAGAAAAGTCACAGAAATGAATCATATAAATAAATAATTAAAGATTAAATAAATGCATATATATATATATATATATATAAATTCTAATTATGTCAATTACAAAATAATTGTCAACACGATTAATTGGTTAAAATATGTTGAGAAATGTATTTTTGCGAGTGAAACATCATTTAAAAAATCTTATCCTGTAAGTAGTAACAGCTGGAATTAATGTTTTATTACTTTTCTCTAATTAAAAATGGTCAGAACCTCAAAACTGTTAAAATTCACTTCTATAACTCATCTGTTTTTCTTTTTAGTGATCTCTGAACTGTTTAAACTGAATGCTTTCTGTTTCCTCCTAATGACTATCCCTACTGCAGCAACCTTCACACCAGTGCAGTCTCATACATTGGTCAGACACCAGCTGCATTGCCCTTCTGGCCAGAGGGTGGCGCCACGCCAGCTCTTCATCCAGCAGAGCTCCAGCACTCACAGACAGGTCACGGCGCAGGACAGCGCTCCTCCTCCTCTCACCCTGCATACCCGTACCACTCCAACTACAGCCACCGTCCAATCACAGCACACAGAGCTCCTCTCAGTACCCTCCTCCTCAAATCAGCCAGCCAGTCAGTCAGCGTTGGTGTCTACGTCCACAGCTCCCCCTGCAGTACTCCCTGACCCTCCACCGCTTCATCTGGGCCCAGTGCTAGAGCCGGTCTCCCAGTATTCACCTCTGTCCAGCCCCCCTCCTCTCACCATGGCTCTGCCCAGGTTGGTCCAGCCACAGAGACTGTCTCTCCGTTCAGTTCAGACCGTAGCTGTCCAGTCTGACCACATGCTGGTGTCTGAAGAGGAGCTCCCAGTCGCTGAAGCAGTGGTTCAGTTGCCTTTTCAGAATCTGTCGCCACCACAGACAGTGGCAGTGGACCTAAAGCTGCAACCTACCACACAAACACAAGCTCCCTCGGTTAGTCTTATTTAAAGCATTTCAATTCTGTCATCATTTCCTTACAATCATTTTGTTTAAAACCTGAATATACTATATGACATGTAGTGTATGGATTTAATTTATGCATTTTCTTTGAAGCTACAATACGTTTAAAATGTACAATACGTTTAAAATCTAATTTTGATTGCGTTTTTTTTAAAGAAATTAATGCTTTTATTTAAACAAGGATGCATACCATTGATCAAAAGTGACATTTTAAAAAATAGTCATACTTTTTTGTCTTTGCCTTTTAAATGTCCTTTAAAATTAACAAACGTTTTATGTCATAATTATTTTATTTAATCAGGATCTAGTCATAGCTTTGGACTTATAAAACGTCTGGTACTTCTAGTCAGTGTTTTTCTTTACCATCTGATTTTAGTTGCTGAAAATTCAAACATGCTTCAAACATCTTTTTTTGTTTGTTTGTTTTTTTTGGTGTATTTTTTATTTAATTATCATCCAGATTCACCTGTTTTCACTATCATTAACAAGAAAATGCTAATGAGATTTAAGGTCCTTGCCCTTACAGAATTTTCTTATGCATTTCTGTTTTTTCTTTTTTTTTTCATATTCATCATTCTTTCATATCAAAATCCTTCCTACGGATGCAAAAGTGCAAACGAAATTTGACCAAATTTTTTTGGCAGCAGTGTGTAAACATTATCAGCACAACGTGAGGATTTATTTTTTTGAACATACAAAAATTTTGGACTCTTAAGACTTTTTCTTTGTACTTTTATTCTATTGTGTCCCTTAGAAGAAAGAAAATAATACAGATTTGGAAGAACACTGAGGATAATGATATATTTTGAGCGAACTGTTTTATTTTAATATACTTTTTAATTATTATACTTATTCTGAAATCTGGCAGGCAACACCACTGCTGAAGGAGAGTGGAAACATGGATTTGGTGAAGGATGTTGAACGTGTGTGTCCTCAGAACAGAACGCCCACCCCACCACCACTGTCCCCACCAGACGAGCCCCAGGGATGCGCTGATGATGTCACACCACAACCAGAAAACTGTACAGGTATTTTATATATATATAAATACATACATATAAACTACAGACTAATAAAGCGGTCTGCAGAACTCTAACGCAACTTTAACCATAGCTGATCTGGACCACCCGAGTGAACCATCGAGCAGATCTGTGATCCGGTCTCCGGAGGACCCCACATATGCCAACAGTCCTCCCCCTCCCCTCCTCTCCTCTGCGGTAAGAAGCACCAGCAGGCTTCCCCCAGCCAGCCTCCCAGGAAACCCTGAGGGTCGGCCCTCACAGGCCATCGTTAGACCTCACATCCTCACACACCTCATTGAGGGCTTCGTCATCCGAGAGGGCCTGGAGCCGTTCCCGGTATGTCCACTGGTTGACGACATAGCAACTCACAGCTGCCATGTGGCCCTAATGAAGCCCATGGTGTGAAGCTCAAAGCTCCCTCACTCCCTGAGAGCAGAGAGTAAGACGGCCTGGTGAGGGTCTGGGGCCGAACATTCAGATCAACCAGTTATTAAAGTCCCCGTCACAAAGTGCTTCATACTTTCCGAAGTCAAAACCACACAAAAAGCATCTCAAAAATATGTCTGGTAAGTCCAGTATTGATTTGCTGGTCTTTTTTTTTCATCAGATGAGACGTACTTCTTTAGAGGTGAACCTCCAGGCCACACTACCAGAAGAAAGAGAGAATGAAGAATCAACCCAGGATGACTGCCTGATGGATGCGGACCTTCTGGAGAACTCCTCTGACTCCGAACTTGATAACGCACCTGCTGAGGATGGTAGGTTCATTAGCACATTTCTTATTAACACACAATATGAGTCTATATGAGCACTTCTTCATTTTTTCAGAACAGACAGTTAAAAACCTGCCTGATATACTCGAATGTGAGTTCTGTGGGAAGAGAGGCTTCGCTCGTACCTTCCTCAGATCCAAGCGCTTCTGCTCCATGACATGCGTCAGAAGGTAAAGACCCATATGGGTAGCCTTAATCACACTTTTTGTGTCTTTTTCTTTCTGCAGTTCATCAGTGGAATTATTTTCATTATTTTTGAGATTATTATTGCACGTACTCTAGGTTCAAGAATCGTATCTCTAAACCTTAGCACTGAAGTTTGGCGACTAACTCTTTCTGTACCAAAGACATGAATGGTTGATGCGCAATTACTGTTCCAAGTATTTATTTATTTTTTTTCAGTTTTTTTTAAATATTATTTAGACTTAAGAGTCAAGTAAGATCAGTCTGATTTCTGTGTTCATATTTTTATGTGAATTTTGTGATGTGGAAACGAATGTTTGGTAAGATTTTTGCTTGTTTTTGAAAGAAGTGTCATACTCACTGTCTCTGCATTTTTTTGATCAGAAATACATTAACAATAGCAACATCGTGAAATATTATTACCATTTAAAATAAATGTTTTCTTTAGTTTAAAATATAATTTATTCTTCATCTGTCATTAGTCACATGATCCTTCAGAAATCACTCTAATATGCATTGTTATTATTAGCTATGTTGATCACAGCTGCTTGTGAAAACCATGATGCATTTCTTTTCAGGATACTTAACCATTTGAGCATTTGTTCAAAATATACTGTATATATTTTTTATAACAGTTCAAAAGTCTTTACTAATTAAAGGCATACTTGCTAAATTACAAATAAATATGCATGTTAAAAATAAATGTATTACTGACACTAAACTTTTGAAAAGTATTGTATATACACTACTTTCTATAAGAATGTATGTATATAATGAAGAGTTATTTGCCTTTTAGCCAGTCCAATCTGATGTAGACTTATTGTTTTACAAAATTTAGCAGGCAGCACACACAGCCTTGTTCATCTCTCACTCCTCACAGATTCAATGTAAGCTGTAAAAAGCGCCTAAACATGTTCAGGTCAGAAAAAGTTGGCCGCTGGCCCCACAGGCCCATGGGCAAGCGCGGGAGACCGCCTAGTCGCATAAATGGCAGGTCCAGGCAACACTTCCTCAGACAGGTCAGTGAAAACAAAAAAAATAAACATGAACGCTAACTAATAAGTGAGAGTGACCTACTGTACCACATTATTTCCTTAGCAGTTACAAGACTCCCACCGTACCAACGACAACCAGAGGGCCTCTGATGTGATTTGGATAGATAGAGAAGAGGAGGAAGATCCACCAGGCCCGATGACGACAAGACTGCGCTTGCAGGCCGAACGAGAGAAGGAGCAAGACAGAGAAAGAGAACAGAGCAGAGTGGAGAGCAGTAGCGGCGCTGACTGTCTTCTTGATTCAAGTCCCTCACAGTGGAGCGTGGAGAAAGTATGCTCTTTCATCAGCTCTTTACCAGGTAAATTCAGCTTTGGAAGACAGAAACAAATTACTAATACATTTCTATATGATCTTTAGAATCGTATGCTAATCTTTGGATCTCCTTCATGTGCTCTAAGGGTGCCGTGATGTTGGTGCAGAGTTCCGGTCACAGGAGATCGACGGACAGGCCTTGTTGCTGCTTACAGAGGACCATCTCATGAGCGCTATGAACATTAAACTGGGCCCTGCCCTCAAAATCTGTGCACAGATCGATGCTCTGAAAGAACATTAGACCACTTTCGGTTTGTGGGTAGCAGTATTCGAGTCATATTCTTCTAAAGTGCCATGATTTCAGCATGTGGCCATTCTACAAATACTGTAGACACTCTTGGGGACCTTCCTCATATACCTCAAAGTTTTACAGTGGACTTATCTTGGATTTCATTCCATTCACTGACAAGTTTTTTTTTAAATCTAAAACTAAATTCTGATATTACATTTATATTATAGTAAACATAACTACTGGAAAGGCAGATTATGAAGAATGAGATATGATGTAGCTGAGCAGCCAGTTTGTGGACGTTGGCACACAACGTACGAAGTATTAAAAAAAAAAAAACTGATTAAACAAAAAAGGCTTTTAAAATGATGTAAATGTTTACAAAAATACAGAGTATATAATATGTGTTGAAAAATAAAGATTTATTCATAAACATGAATTGCAAAGAACCACATTTCTATGTACAATTTGACCAGAATTTGATTGCAGAATGCAACAACTTTGGTATCTTTCCGGATACATGTTAAGAAAATGCTTCTATGCACAGAAAATTACTTTGAATTGTGAGGTGGCTAAAAAAAACGGCAAAATTGGTTGAGACACAAGCCTTGTGGGTTGTAAACGCAGCTGGACAGGGTTCAGTGTCAGTTACAAACACCCAAGCACACACTTAAGCATTTTCAAAACAAACAGCAACCACGTTTTAGTTAATCTGAAGAATATTACATTTTTTGTAAATTTATGTATTAGCACAAAGCATTTACTTATTATACACTGCACACATTAAAAGCACCATATATACCATTCAGCTTATAAAGTCTTTGATAAACATTTAATATCAGCAAAATCTTTTTTTGCCTTGAACATCATTCAATTAATTTTCTTATATACTATGATTACAAAGAAAATACATTGAAGAAAATATTTCTGTTCATAAAAATATGAACAGAATTTATAAAAGTTAGAGGCATCACTGCCTATGATGCCGGGTGATTTCCTTGATCTTCATCTGCTGTTCAATCATCATGTCAAACTCCTGTCTTTCTCTAAAACAAACAAACACAAAAACTAAATCCAGTAAGCTGTAAGTTACACAGATGCAAGATTGCATTTTTCACAAGCTCTCTACCTGTTACTAAAGCACGGCCCTCTGCGGTACTTCTCCTCTGCCTTCTCCAGGGAAAGCTTGTGGACTCCAGCAATGGCATAGATGATGGCCTAAAACGCAAAACTGACAATGAAGCATTGCAATGCATTTATTATGCATGTATTAGACACGAAGGTTTGGAGTGTGTAGGATTTAATAATAATAATACTTTTATTTAGCAAAATTGGTCACAAGTGACAGTCTAGTACAAAAGATTTTTATTTCAGTTAAACTGAAGACCGGAGTGATGCTGAAAATTCACCTTTGACATTCATTCAAGTTTCTACTGCACTCTAGTTCAAATAACTACTGTCTTTGTGAACATAAGAAACATTAAACATTAACAAGCTCAAACGGTAGTGTAAATGAAGCGATTACCTCAGGCAGAAGCACATCAAGAATAAGGCGGATCCGGTCGGCCTGGAGGTTTTCTAGACATGCGTTTATTTGAGGGGCGCTTTCACAGACTTTGTTCAGGTAGCGGTACACCTTATCAACCTGCTCTTCTTCTTCCAGGTAGACATCAACCACGGGGCGAGAAGGCTTCTGGAGGGCTTGCATCCATTTAGAGGACTCACGACCGCTAATGATTGCCTGTGAGCACCAGACAGAAGAGTTAGCGGCGTGTACATTTGCAAAACATTACACAAATTAAAAAAAAAAAATCATAATAATAAAATACTGGAATTCTAAATACAGTTGTGAACGTATCAGTAAAAATTGTACCAATAAGCGATTTTCGACTTTTCGTCTAATGATGAAGTCAACCAATTGTTTGTTGTCACGGTTGCGTGCAGCCTTGGATCGGTCAGGCAGCACTTTCTTGGAGAGAAGCTCGTCTTGCTCTTCCACATTGATGTCCTCCGTGTTATTATCAGAGCTGTCACACTGCTCGTCCAGAATCTCCTTACTGGGGAAGGTCAGCAGAGGCTTCCCCTCGGAGTACTTCCTCCGCAACGGACAACCTGGGATTATCGGATCAAGGAACCATTTCTGTTAAACCAGCACTGATGAATAAGAATTAAACTGGTTTAAAACTGGTTTACGTTGAGTAGCAACATTGATTTAAATTAAAATTAGAAGTACCATTAAACATGGAGTGCTACAAATACCATCTTACTTAATCTTAAGAATTGAAGTATTAAAAATGTAACTTATATATTAACTATGACAGTAAAGTGTCTTAAATCTTACATTTTAACAATTAATTAGCACCCTTAACATGCTATTAAAAACATGCTAGATGGGTATGATCTATAATGAAAGCAAACCTACTAATGTCAGCAGCACAGTATTCGATAAAGGAACCAGAGAAAGAGCCACATCCTGCCAGAAAAAAAAAAAATCGAAATTTCAGCTTTTCAAAAAGGTGAGCATGTTAAATATTATTTCTTATTTATTAAAATGTTCAACTGTACTAAAAGAAAGAAACAACAATAAAAACACACAACACTGATGTATAAATACCAATGCGGATCCTATAGTCTGATATCAGTTCCAGACACCAGGTAATGGCATTGCCATACTTCTCTTTTGCAATGTCCTAAAATAGATACATAACATAAATACACCATTTCCTTGAAAACTAAAGTGTGCTCTTGATGTATGCTCAGTATAGTAAAAATCGACTAATGGTAGAAAAATGAAAACAGCAAGCATGCAAAATAATGTGGTAACAGATCCAAGAGATGTCCCTTTACCACCAGATGATCACATTCTTCGCAGTCAAAAGGTTTTAAGGTTCGCAGGGAAACAGAAAACCTATGTATAAATAAAAAAGGGGGTAAAGACAGGTCAACACACTACACACACTAAAAATAAGAGATATTAAAATATCTTACCCTTTTCGAATTCTCTTCTGGTCGATTAGGTAACAATCAATAAACACAATGCTGGCTTTTTTGTTCTTGCGATTCACACTTTTAACCTGTGGCATGGATGAACATCTTATCAGCTTACAGTATAAAATTAAGAGTCACAAACTGCACCAAATCCATAGTGTGCACAGAGAGCTTCATTTACCACTGCAGGCCAGTAGGGATATTTCCTCAGTTTGCACCATACGTAAAGTCCCTTTGAGATGGACAAAGGCTCTGGAAAACAAATATATCAAAGCACATATTGGATACATATACACAATTTATTTTCTTTTTATTGTTCACTCACTTTTATTGCCCTGTTGCAAAAAGCTGGGCAGCTCCTCATCATCATCATCTAGGTCCTCTTCCTCCTCCATGAAGGAGGAGTTGTTAAGAGAACGAGGCTTCTCTTGCAGACTCAGCTCGATGGACAGGTCAGAGGACATGTTTTGATCTAATAGGTGCATAACATTACAGTGACTGATTTCAAAAGGCAACAACAGATATTTGAAGCTCTGTTAATGAACAAGAACAACTTTGAACAACACAGAATTTGTAAAATTTTAGATAAATTTGCAAGTTAATATTTTGGGTTTTTTTTGTAATCGGTTGTTTAAATATTTTATTAGGTTAATACAGCATATGTATTAATGATTAATTATTGCCTATTTCAATATTTAAATTAATTATTATGAAATAGTTTTGCTCTCTGCATCCATTTAAAATCATAAGATTTTACACACATACAAAGCTTGTTTCAACGCAATGTTTCAATTAACAAAATGACAAATGTGTGAAATAATGTTCCACCATTATTCAGCGTAACAGATATATTTATGTAAAAATGACACAACATACTTATTCTACCCTGTACTTATATATATATATATATATATTTAAAAAAAAATCCTTTTTTTCTTACTGAGTCACTTCTGTAAATCGTGGTTATAATAATATTTTCATATTTTATCACTTCATATTTTTTGCTCAGAAAAAATAAAATAAGACACAACAGACGCATTCTAATACACAGAAAAAAACACTTAATATAATATATAGTCCACTACCTGATTCTTTTGGTTCTGGCATCTGGTTTTCAATGTGAACTTTATTTGGAGGTGAGGTTTCAACAGGCTCTTTCTGAGGAGCTTCTAGATCTGATATTGCACTCTTCCTGCAGTGTTTCACTGATGGAGAAGCAACTGGCTGTTCCTCCACATTCTTTTTCTTGCGACCTCTTTTCTTCCCTGCTGCTTTGAGACTCTGAGGTCTAGATGTAGTAACATCTGTATGAGGCTCTAGCATCTGGCTTTTAACGTGAGCTTCAGTTGCAGGTGGAGCCTCAACAAACTCTTCCAGAGGAGCTTCTAGATCAGATGTTGTACTCTTTCCACATTGTGCCACTGATGGAGAGGCAATCAGCTTTTCCTCCACATTCTTTTTCTTGCGACCTCTTGTCCTTCCTGTCACCTCGAGCCTCTGACGTCTAGATGGTGTAACGTCTGCAGGAAGCGTCTAACAGAATACCACATGAAAAATATTTAAGCCACAAATTACATACAGTTGGCAAGCTATAATGTAATAATGATTGTCACACAAACCTTTACTGGACTGGACTCTCCGACATTTTGATGTTGTGTGCAACTGTTCTTAGCTCTTTTTGGAGAGAGGGGTTGGAAGTCTGAAGTCGATGTGGAGCTGAAGAGAGGCTTGTAGCAGGAGATTTCCTTTTCAATCGGCTGTTCCACCACTTTCTTTTTCTTGCAACCTCTTTTCCTCTCTGCTGCTGGGAGTCTCTGAGGTCTAGATGGTTTAACATCTGTAGGAGGCTCTGGTATCTGAGTTTGAACATGAGCTTCATTTAGAGGCAGCATCTCAATAGCTGACTCTTCCTGAGAAAATTCGAGATCAGATGTTGTACTCTTTCCACATTGTGCCACTGATGGAGAGGCAATCAGCTGTTCCTCCACATTCTTTTTCTTGCGACCTCTTGTCCTTCCTGTCACCTCGAGCCTCTGACGTCTAGATGGTGTAACGTCTGCAGGAGGCGTCTAACAGAATACCACATGAAAAATAATTAAGCCACAAATTGCATACAGTTGGCAAGCTATAATGCAATAATGATTGTCACACAAACCTTTACTGGACTGGACTCTCCGGCATTCTGATGTTGTGTGCAACTGTTCTTAGCTCTTTTTGGAGAGAGGGGTTGGAAGTCTGAAGTCGGTGTGGAGCTGAAGAGAGGCTTGGTCCGGGGCCTGCCCCGTTTTGGAGTGCATTGTATAGTGCTACAATCACCGTTAGTGCAGCAGATTTTCTCCTTTTCAATGAGAGGAGATGTAGTACATGTGTAAATCCCTGTAGAAACATCAGAAGGGGTCTGAAAGTTATGATTTTTTTTAGAGTGCTGATTATGTGTCCGTTTGGTTTTCTGATAATGTAAGTGTGGTTTAGGGCAATGTTTGTGTTCAGAATTGTCCAGCCCATCTAAACAAGCTTTGCTAGCAGCTTCTTCTTTCTCACTGGGTTGAATGACTTTCTTTTTTCTTCCCTTGCGCAATATTTTTGATGTCTCTGATTGACATTTGGAGGTGGTAATTTTTTGAGGCACCATCAGCTCAGACTTTAAAGACACCAGTCCATTTAGTTGATGTGCTGATTTCTGTAAAGAAGCTGACAAGTCAGGAAGAGCATTGCAGTTTGTTGTTTGAGGTTTCTCCTTCTTGGTTGCTCTCCGTCCATGTGATTCTGCAGAATTCAGCTCCTGCAACACTGTAGTTCCTTCACTATGCAAGACGCAAGCTTTGTCAAATTCTGAAGAATCTTGCAAAATATTGCGAAGTGTCCTGTGAGGATTCCTTCGATGATGCGAAGAGCTCATTCCTGCAACCACAGAGCTCTCAAAACACTGGCACAAACAAGTTTGGTCTCATTATGCTGAGCTGCAAAGATAACCAAAGTAACGTCTATTACTTAACTTGTGACCATATGCAACTATTCCTATGATTTACTGGAGTAAAAATTCACACAGCAGCCAAGTGCCTAGCAATAAAACAGATAAACTAAGAGCTTTTACTGTAACAAAGACATAAAACACTTGACGTTAAACGAATTACGCTATATTAGATAATATGAAACTATAAGAAGGTTGCAGCAACTGCATCACAGACTATAATGATGAGCACAGAGTGAAATTCAGTTTATAAATCCGCTGTTAGTTCCTGAAACGTCAAACACCCAGGTTTGCTGAGAAACTGGAACTGGCATAACTCAAGTGCTTTAGCTAAACACATTCGCAAAAATAAACCTTGTAAGATCTACATGATGACGGATACAGCGATATGTACGCTCAAAATGCAACACAAAGTACAAATATAAAAGACGTCGTACGTGTTGACTGGGAGCGCTGTGTGTTAGCATTAGCAGCTCCGTAAACCAACGTAAACACGGTCAGACAGTGCTTACCCTAAATATTCAGGATCAGTTGCTGCTGGTTTTAAAAAGTGTAGACTGAAATAAATTTTACAATAACGTGTTTTCTCTCGTGAATATTAGTATATAAGCACCTACTCAGTTGGATTTTCTGCAGTTTACAAGGCGTTCGTTCGTCATCAGTTGAACAGCGTTTCAGTTTCTATCAGGAAGTTGTTTTGAGTTCTGCTGCTTTTCTCTCGAAAGCAACAACACACACGCAAAAGCACAATCTCATTTACGTTTATTTGTTTTTTTCTTTCAATAGTTAATATATAACTCAATATATAAACATACGTATTTTCAAAACGCGGATATAAGCATAAAACTTGTTTACTAAAAAAAAATAAAAATAAAAAAATCGTTATGAGAAAGATTTAATTTCTGGGATGTATTGAGACAAAGAATTCATAAGTTTTAAAAATGTAAAAAAATATGAAATTCAAATATGTTCATATGCACCTTTATTCACTTTATTCACACAACGACAACATTGTATATTATCATTATTTATTTTATTTACCATGGAAACCTAAAAAAAAGGATTATCGTAGATTATTGTATATTAACTTAATATAGTACAACATCGTTTTTGCATGACGTTTTCATTTTCTGTTCCTCAGACATTTACCTTGCAGTTCTCTCTGTAAAATAGACAAAGAAAAGAATTAAACATGTAAAATAAACGTCTTGTATAATACATAAAGTCTGTTTATAATCCCTCACACTTGCTTGACGAGGTAAGCTGTTTTGGATTCACATGCTTTCCTCTGACTGTCTGCGGCCCCCTGCTGGCTGCTCGCGGAATCCCGCAGAGCCGCACAGGAGTCCAGGTGATGCGACTCCCCGGTCAGATTCACCCACAGAACCTCGATAAGAGCTGCGAGAGGCAAAATAAGCTACATGCTTTCCTACATTTATTTTCTGGCTTATTCTGAAGTCAGCTAATGTAATAATAAAAAATATCTGTCATGATACACATTGTTAGAAAATGTCACAGGCTTAGAATAGCCCAGTACATAACGTTCCTTATCTACAAATAATCATGCTCTCGTGGACACATGCAGATGACCTATTTGGTTGAGTCAACTTTATTGTTTATGAAAAATATTTCCATTTTAGGCTGTCTTACCCTCCTGTTGAGCCAGCTCAGAAAAAAGCCTTGCATGTTCCCTCTGGTGCATGAGTGTTTGATTTTCTAAAGCTGTTACGTTTTTCTTTAGGGTCATCTAAAATGTATTAGAAATTCAATAAAATCAGTATTACACTTATATATATATATATATATATATATATATAAATTAAGTTAATTTAGTCTCTGTATCAGTTTATAATTATCCTTCCACAAATGTGGACAGAGAGAAACATGATTATGCACCAACCAACTCAGTACAAATACATTTTAACACACATTCATTGCTTCTTGGCACTCACTTGCAGTCGCAGACTCTCAGTTAGAGATGAACTGGTTTTCCTCTGGCTCTCTAGAAGACCTCCTAACTCTTCTTGCACTTTGATCTGGTTCTCTAAGCTCAGCTTCAGTGCAGATTTCAAGACCTCTTGCTCTTTTTCCTTCATCACTTTGGCTCCCTCCATCTTCTCAATTAAGGCCTGTTGTGCTGCTCTGCATTGAGTAATGCCAGCCAAGGGGGGCCAGGTGGCCCAAACCACAATGACGATCAGAGAGACCATGGACCACAGCGCCAGGAGAGCCATAATCCAGTTACAGGTGTTCTGGGCTGAACTGGACCTGGCCATCCTGAGAAAGGCACAAACTAAAGCGATCTTTTGCTGTCTGGTCTGACAGAGAGGGACGTTTATCTGGATCAGGTTTGAACCAGCTATGTTTTGTGCACTGAGGCTGGGCTGTGTATGTGCCGTGTCTCTGGTTGTGAGTGGAAGCTACGTCAGTATATCTACAATGTTGTTTTAAGGACCTTATCAGTGCTCTGGGAAATAATTATACATTACTGTTTCAGGAAACATGCAGTTTTTTTCCTGGGGATATTTCTTTTATGTCCTCTTTTATGACATTATGACCCTGAAAGGAATATGATGATACATGAATCAGTAATGCGATGATTACGGTGGGATTAAGACTTTTTTTAATTAACAGTCATTTAATATTTTTTGGACCCCATTGAGCTTCACTATATGGACAAAAAAAAAAGAAAAAATATAAAGCAAGTCATACATTTTTTAAATGATGGCAAAAATACAAAAATTAGTTATTCCTTTGATGACAGCAAAAACTGACCATAAAAACTAAAAGGTTCATGTCTCCAGAGCCAAATAGAGACACGCACTGTTGTTCTCAGAATATTCATAGATGTCTTCTGGTTTGCAATTAAAAGTAAACAGTTGCACTTACAAGACCCCAAAAATCCAAATGTTTATGTGAGTAGCAAAACACGATTATGTTACAATGGAGATGGAAAAATCCTTTGTTTAATTAAAACTCTGAGACTCTCTAGACATGTTGAAAATTAAGATAAAGAGGTTGACAAATGCTCAGCTAGATTTCCCAGTGCATTCCTTTAGCTTAGCCCACACACACCAAATAAAGACCCTGCAACACTGTTCTTCTTCGATTCGTTTATTTGAACATACTTTTCTGATGTATATATAAACTTGTAAATAAAACGTAACAACAGATACAGTACTGTAAGCAAACAGACATGAATATGGCTATGACTTAACTACAAACGAGCATAACTATTTCCACATACTGATGCTCGCTCACATATGGAATGTCTGACCAAAAAAAAGGGAATGTTTGAAGTGTGTTTTAAACAAAAAAGTGTTTAATAATAGTTCACCTAAAAAAATTCCATCATCATTTAATCAGCCTCATGTTGTTCCAAAACTTTCTTTTTCTGTGGAACATTTTTTGAAATACCTTCTTTTGCTTTTCACAAAAGAAAAAAAAAAAAGTCACACAGATTTGGAAAGTTGTGTGAGAGAGTAAAGAACTTTCGTTTTTTAGGTGAACTATCCCTTTAAATCGTCATAGATACAGAAGCAGCTTACTGAATATCCAATATATGTACAGATCATTCAAGACAGCATTTAGGACTATCATGAGTATAGAAGTAGTTTTCTCTTTGTCTCATATCATAAAAGTAGAATTCGATTTGCATAGGAAAAGCAGACATGCAGACCAACAAAAGCAACTGGCATCTTGAGATTTTTCAATTCCTCATAGAGGACTGTGTATAGTGCATTACTCACAATGTACATCATTTATGCTTTGCTCTGATGCTGTAATAGAGATTTAAGTAAACTCAATTTATATCTACCAATCCAGCATGTATATTTTTGAGGTGACGAATAAAAATAAAAATACATGACGAACATGCACACTCTCACTCAGCATTTATAGAAAATACCATTTAGCAGTGCTTTTGCTCTAGACATGACATGAGCTCTATAGCCTTACATGAAGCTTATTGCAAAGTTTAATACTCTATATCTGCCCTGCACGTATCAAGCGAAGATATTAGTCAATGCGTTCGGAAAGCGAACAGAGCAGCTCAAGCCATGCTGGTGCTGCGAGTGTCATTTTCAGCTGAAATCGAGCGCACCAGCTCTTCAACCCAGCGCACATCGTTGACCATCTGCTCAGCAAGCACTTCATAGCGGTTCTCCAACCGGCCAAACTTGCGTTTGAGGGCATTGGCTGACAGCATGGTGGAACGGGCCTCTTCCTGGCTCTGTCTGCGCAGGGCTTGTGCTCTCTGCAGCTCCTGTTTGATCTGATTGAGGTCTGCAGCGATGCTTTCGTTCTCCTCCTTGTACCAGCTTTCTTTCTCCTCATAGATGGAGAGCAGGGCGGCCACGTCCTCGGCGCAGGAGCGCTGGTTCTTCTCCAGCTCTCTCAGGCCATCCTCGGCCGCTGCGATCTCCTCCATGACCTGCGAGAAGCGCTCAAAGTTGATGTAGGTGTTGTTGGGAGGCATGCTGGAATGGGATTTGATGGTGTACTCCTTCAGACGGGTGGTCTTCAGACGCCTGCGCTCAGTCTTCCGCTCACTCTCTTCAGGTCGAACGTTACGCCTCTTGATCACCTGTATGGGGCGATGGGATGAAAACTAGTCAAGCACTGCTCAAACGGTGACAAAACTAAAGAAGGAGAAAAAGAGAAACATTCGCACCTTGATCCAGGGGTGCTGGAGACTGTCCTCGATTGTCATTCTCTTCCTGAATGTAAAAAGCAAATATTCAATTAAATATTAATAAACAGAAATCAGTGTTATTTATGTACTATTGTAGTATTTACTAATATTTTGATAGGAATTCTAGTAATTTTGTTATGCACTTTTAAATATATCTTACACTTTTTTTATTACATCATTTTTCATTTTTACTAACTTTGGATCCTTGACCAGCAGTCTGCGAATGAAGTCCTTGGCGAGCTCACTTGTGTTGCTGAAGTACTCCTCATCGAAGTCATAGTTGACAGCTGAAATGTTGGTAAGGGTTTCTTGTTTGGTCTCACCAAGAAACGGAGAAGCACCACTTAAGCTACAGACAATTAATTAATAAATTAAACAGTAGTTAAGCAAAGTAAAACAGCACCATCTGGGTGTGGAAAATGTATGTAATCAATGCAGTCAAACAAGTCATTTATGTGATGTTACTTACAGAATATATGTGATAACTCCGATGCTCCTGCAGAAAAAGACACATCACAAGATAATTATCCATTAGCAAAATAAACAACTGAAAAACTACTTTTTTTTTTAACAATCTAAACCAATATTTGAAAAAATATAATTGATAGCCGAGACTCACCACATATCTGCCTCCAGGCCAAGAGGCTCATAATTCACAATTTCAGGTGCTACAAAGGTTGAAAGTTATAACACAGATTAAGGACACCTAATAAAGTTATCATGCTGTAAATAAGGATAACAATTATTAAGTGTTTTAATAATCTCAAGTTCTCACCAACAAACTCAGGAGTTCCAAAGATGTTTTTAAATTCATTTCCATCTTTAATCTGATGAGCAATTCCAAAATCTATCAGCTTGATTCTGGGGTTCGGAACAATTTTATCCAGCAGCATTATGTTCTCAGGCTGAAAGCAAAGTGATTCAAGATGTTTGTAGTACATGTTTCCATGCTCCCCCAAAAATAACATTTTGACTGATGCATCAACATTAGTTCACACGAAATGAAAAACAGCTAAAATTGTATTCACCCTCAGGCCATCCCAGATGCAGAGGAGTTTGTTTCCTCAACAGAACAGATTTGGAGAAATTTAGCAATGTGTCATTTGCTAACCAATGGTAAATGCAGTAAATGAAGCTTTTTCACTCAAGAAAGCATTGGTTTGGATTATGTAGAATACGAAGCGAAGTTTTGAAATTATAAACATGTAGCTTTTCATTTCCCAAGATAGGAAGTGACGGACTGTGGGATTACTTGTGGAGCTGTCCGAACTCTCATTCTGACGGTACCCATTCACTGCAGAGCAAGTCATGTAATGTTAAATTTACCCAAATCTGTTGCAGTAAAGTAAGTACTTGTTGGATGGCCTGAATAAAGCTTCAAATAATCCTGGTGTTCACCTTCAAGTCAAAGTGTGCTATGCGTTTCGAGTGGAGGTAGTGAACTCCATCTAGGATCTGCTTGAGGAACTGTGTGGCCTCCTCCTCAGTCAGTGACTCCTTCTCAGCCAGGAAGTCAAACAGTTCCCCTCCAGACACCAGCTCCAGAATCAAGATCACATCGGTTTTGTTCTCAAAGATGTCATGGAGGGTGATGATGTTGCTGTGCTGGATCTCTCGAAGGATGTTCACCTCTCGCTCTATCTCTTCTCGGCTCACACCTCGTCGGCTGGATGACAGCCGTCTCTTCTTGATAAACTTAGCAGCATATTCTGTTCCGGTGCTTTTTTCTTTACATTTACGCACAATTGCAAACTGCCCACTGGGAAACAGGGTAAAATGATACACAGAGAAAATAAAAATGAAAATAAAGTATTCATGACATTGCGTACAGATGAGAATATGGAATGGGAACCATAACACACTACATATATGAACAGAAGTACGCATGTTCCACAAAAACCAAACTCCATAACAATTCTACAGGGGTTACTAGAGAGTAACTTGTTTTAGTAAATGTTGTAAAATCTGAATAATGCAACCAAGCAAACTATTAAAAAGTCAGATAAAATGTGTGGCTGAAGTATGACTCCTCTCTGTAGTCTTATTTGCACTACAGCTGTTCTCAGGCTCAAAGAGCGAGCATATGCATTGTAAAGCAGTGATGTCATGCTGCAGCAGCACAGCACAGAAACCTCCACGTCCATATATAGGAAAAAAAAGGCAAGGCTTGTCTTTGCAGATGATTAAGTCACTGTGCTGGGGATTTTTAAATTGTAGGACTCTCATAATGTTTGTTGTTACACCACACTGATAAGCACAAACACTACATTCCCTTGGCAACTCCAGGCCAAAACATTTGGATGTACTCACTTGCCTTTTTTTTAAGAGCTTTCATAACTACATAATTACAGTGCTTCATCAAACAATAAGATCTTAGGCTAATTCAAGTCTTAATCTTTGTTTTATTCGCTATGTGTGAGATCACTTTAAATCAGGTTAAACTAGTATTTAAGGAAGGAAATGACATCTCTTACCTTCCTAACTCCTCTCCCATTTCATAGTACAGCTCCACATCCTCTTGCCTGAAGCCAGCCATGATTTGCTGACTTCAAATGAATCAATCTGTTTAAAAATGACCAGATATGCCTAGTTAGTTTCACGGTTTTGCCTTTATCTTCAGTCCACAAGATTCTGACACTTTGTTGACAATGACTGTAAACGGAGTGAACATGGTTTGGTATTTACTCCTGACCTCACAGGAAGTCGAATTTTAAACTGACATGGGAATAAGAAGTTCCATGCGTAGAATGTGGGCATTCTATTCCTACTTACGTCATTACTTAAAGTCATAAGCCAGGGTTGCCAGATTCTTTTTTTTTTTTGTTTCTTTTATTATAACGTTACACCTTTTTAAAAAAAGCTAACATCTAAACACTGCAGTGCAGTAACTAACACACACTAAAAATTGTATCTCAAAAGCTATGCTGTAAGTCGTGTTTCAAACGGTAAGGTGTAAAGACAACTACAACAACATTTATTTTAATGCAGAGGTTCAGTCTCACAGCCAAAAATAAGTTGAAATGAGGCTAATAAGTTCGAAGAAGAAATACGAAATAAGTGTATTACGATAATAATCCACAAAATGCCTAACGTACCAAAGCACTATTTCCAGGTAGCCATCTGGCTAACTTGTAAAAGAAACGACCATCGAACAGCGGCAAGCTACGTCAGCTACACACAATACACATTACGAAATAAATATATAAGGTTTCCTATTACATGCTATGAATGGTGTTATCTAAAGCAACGTTATTTAGAAGAAAAAGCTAAGAGTTTGTTACATACCTTAACGTCGCCGCATTCCTCAGCCAATGGGTATTTTCCGGTTGCTGCGCTCTGGAGAGGCGTGGCTTTTTTTAGTGACATCACCGAGACGCCACCGCACGATGCTGTCAAGATGCGTGTACCTGTTATTAACCGTCTGCCAGGTGTTAGCACTGATCTGAAGTTTAAAAACTACTTGCATGGGCTTGTTTTGCAGTATTCCTTTGTCACTGTTACCACAACAGACAAACATGAAAAAAATGAGTTTGCATGGAAAATCTAACAATAAATTTAAAAAATAAATAAATAAATACTTTTTTGTTGTGAAAGCGTTACACAAGAGAGACATCCACAGTGCTGCGACCGATTTTTCCCTCATTGCCAGTTTCAAATAATCCTAATTTATTACGCACGTGTATAATTTAAGATGCTACACATAATCTGTCACTGCATGTTGATGTCAGGCAATCAGAAGACGTTCTGTGCATAGCCTTTTCTTGTGATATGCAAGTATGTCATTAATTCGTTTATTCTAGACACAAACATATAAAGTATTTTAAGCTTAAGTTTATTAAGAACAATAGCTGTAATCTTTAATCTTTTTGTTACCTTTAAAACCATCTTCTGTCATGTGACAATATGAGTAAACAGATAATGTCTGTCAGTTGGAAAAGATTATCACTTGATTCTTTTGTAAAAATTGTAATTTGTTTATTTATTTCTTCTTTTTCAAATAACATTAGAAGTCAATTTGAAATATGATAATACAATAAAATATTATAATCTAAGCATGTAGATTATTACATTAAAAGCAAAAACATATAACAAAATGAAAGGACAAGAAGCAATAAAGTAGTTAGAAAACAAATTTACATTTAGTAATATCCCAAGCAACTTACAAATGAGAAGCAATCAAAATCAGCAAAGATAATCAAGTGCTATGATAAGTCTGAGTTAGCCTAATGCAGTATAGCAAGTTTTTGTATTGTTATATAATAAATAAAAAGAAAAGAAATAGAATAGAATAGAATAGAATAGAATAGAATAGAATAGAATAGAATAGAAAAAACTACTGTTAGGCTCCTTTTTTTATAAAACAAGCAGTTAGAAAACAAATTGTTTCTTTTTTTGTCAATAATACATTATATACAGTGGGTATGGAAAGTATTCAGACCCCCTTTAAATTTTTCACTCATTGTTATATTGCAGCCTTTTGCTAAAATCTTTTAAATTCTTTTTTTGATTATACTGATTGGACTTGATTAGGAAAGCCACACACCTGTCTATATAAGACCTTACAGCTCACAATGTATGT
>JAUYWG010034049.1:0-19868 GCA_034779775.1 Enteromius afrohamiltoni
CCCCCCCATAATTTACAGCCTGTGTATGTGTAGTGTCTTAAACATCCCATCAAAAACTGTTGGGCGTACGGCTTGCGTGTTCAATTCTTCTGTGTGCAACATGGTTTATATGATCACTGGTTAATAATGCTGCAGGTCTTCTCTCTCTGTAGGGGGATCTTTCCCTGACTTTTCATAAGATGCAGCACATACCACAGCTTCTCTGCACTCGTGCCACAATATAGACATTAGCATCCCTAAACAGTTTTTTTTTTTTACTGTCGTGGCTTACTCCAGATAAACAAGATAAGCTACCCGTGTTGACATCCTGATCTGTATTTTCTGCATGACAGCACATTCAGCTTGTTTTTTTTGTTTTTTTTTAAGGCATTACACTGCTAATGCATCCCAACAGGTTATTTTCTGCCTGACGAGATACTGTATTTTTAAACATGACTGCTGGTAGGTCATCCTGAGCAGGTAGGTCAGAGTTGCCTCCGGTAACAGGCAGTCGTCATGAAGTCCAGCCACCGAGAGACGGCCCCACACTACCGCCGTTGTTCTCGAGGTTCAGCGCTACAGCAGCCTCTCTATGCTGTTTTATGTGTGTGGTGTGTATGTGTGTGTGTGTGTGTGTGTGTGTGTGAGAGAGAGAGAGCCAGAGATGGAGAAAGAAACAGCTCTGTGTATCTGTGTGTGTGCACTAAAATTTGGCTTCACCAACCCAATCGTTAAGAATGCCACATTCGTTTATATATAGTCCCTGCAGAAGAGCGGAGATCACCGTTTTGTGAATGATGCTCTCTGGCTGTTTACTGGCTCAGGGACACTCCATTGAGAAGGTCGAGAAACAAGCGAAGTGGAAACGATTGGCGCAAGATTTCTAACAAAGTCATTTCCTTGTGGGAAGGCAGAGATAGAGCCAGCGGCACCTGTGTTAAAGGTTTTATTGTGCATCACTTAGTACGCATTTATTAGCCAACACGTTAAAAGAGGCAAGGCTGCTGGCCCGCGTGACCAAAATAAGTAGCGATCTTGGTCATAACTGACGTCAAGCTAGCCGACTGAATTTGTTTTTACCCTCTCTAGTTATTTGACTGAGCCGCTGTGGTGTGTTGAAGCAATCAACCATGACATTGTCACACACACAAAGGCTATTGTTAGGACCCAGAGTCACTTTTAAAAAGCAGTTTGGGGGCGCCAACTGTTTTACAGTAGTGCCTTACCTCATGTTTTCTCCCTCCGCTGCCCTTTCATTTGAGCCCATGCTGCTTTTCAGTGCTCCTTTCCCATCATACCACACTTTATGGTAATTACACACTCTGGCCAACCAGCAAGCAGGGCTCCATTGCCATGGAGTGCGTGGCTCCACCCCATGGCTCTGCCACACATGAATTATGATATTTTTGCAGAGCTTGATTGGTCTGGTAGGAGTGTGGCCCAGCGTGATTCTGGGTGGGAACGGTGGCGGAGCAAGAGGAATGAAACATCATGAGGTTATGAGTTATGACGTTGTTTGTGCATCTGCAGTTTTATACTTCATCATGCCGATTTCTCAGAAGAAGCGGATTCGTCCATTCACCTGCCTTGTGCCCAGTCACTTTGAGAAGAAAAACCCTGCACCCTCTCATTCCCGATCTACACGTTTCACCAGAACGATAAATTGTTTGCTCATTTGGGACTGGACAAATAGTGAGGCTGAGTGACTCAAAATGGGCCACTAGGTGCTGGAAAAAGGCATAAAAAGTTCTAAAAGTTTACACTGGGGTTAAATATTGATGTTTTTCAAGTTCCTGAATTAGATTAGTCCTCCATTCTCTTCCTCTTTCCTGGATTTGTTTATGTGGAAGGGACGATGGGTCATGCTAGGGAAGCAGGCATCAACTTGTTGCACTTGTTGTTATATTTGATCATTAACAATTGCTTACCTTGTTCGAGTTGTTATGTTGCAGAAGTTGTTGTTGTTGTTGTTGTTATGTCATCATCGAAGAAGGCATAGTTTAATTCTGGTTTGGAGAGCAGCTTCCATGGCTACAGAGGAGTGTTTGGTGTGCCACAAGTGCGCGCTTACTCACATACACACACTTGGAAAATCTGTTTTCACTTAACTCTTCCACCCTGCTGAATCCTGTCCACTATCTCTACAGTTCTCCGCAATATTCAGATCTTGTGCACCTTCAGCTATCTCTCAATGCCAGCCTTGTTCCACCACCCTCTCTCCCAGTCTTTCTCTCTCACTTTCCACATTTAATAGCCCATTTTGTTTGCCTTTCTTTCTAAATATCTCTTTCTCTTCTACTCCAGCTGTTTATTAGTCTCTCATTCCTGCGAGAGCTCTGCTTTGTTTTGTACGGCTAGAGACTGAATATTTATTTAACAGACAAGAGCTGTAAAACCCCAAGAGGACAGCATGTTTAAACAATGCCATAATTCATCTTCGCCCAGTGCTCTCGCCAGGCATTTGTTGAAGCTGACAGATGCACCCCTCGCCGGACTCTTCACTGGTCAACTGCTTTTGCTTGCATTTGATAAATTACCATGCAGTTAGTAAAAACAGAAATTAGAGTGCAATTTGGGACATGGTGTCTCAAGTGCTTGCATTTTGTCCACAGTAAATGGCTGCTCAAAGGAATATTTAAAAGAGTGACAAACTCTCTACGTTTAGCTCATTGGCAGAGGTTTTCTTATCAGAGCGACATACAAGAGCAAATATTTTGTCTAGGGGAAATTAAAGGGAATTAGCATCAACAAGTACTTACTGCATCCTTGCTCCAAACGTCTCAAGCCTCTACATTATATCTAGAGATATCTAAGAATGTCCGCGCAAGTCTTTTCCAATGGTTAGTGACTGGATATGGTCATGCTTTAAAGTAATGAATATGACTTTTGTGCATTAAAAGGCATACAAAGAGGAATTAAACCACTTTTACCATTCTATTCACTTAATAATAATAATAATAATAATAATATAGCTTTCATACCAAAATATTACACAAAGCATTTTCAAAGCTTGACAGCCAGTGCATTGTAATGTATATATGTACAGTCATAACCTTTTCCAAAATAATTTCATTTGAGCTACAAAACAACACTTTTTTGAAGATGAGTAGATGATGATAGAGGATAAACGTTTCTCATAATAGATCTACTAGTTCAAAGTAAATAATAATTAAGTGAAATAGGGATGTTGATACAAATGCACTAATAATACATCTAAATGTTATTTAGTAGGATAAGTATAGGGTTCACTTATTGAGGAATGGTGTGGGATGAGAGGAAAGGACATTTAGACCACAAGGAAACCACATTTGCATTGAATAGATTTGTGAGCACCCACAGCAAAGCTTCAGCTGGGCACAGAGAGGAAAGCATGTGATGTTTGTTGGTTAGACCATCCTACCGGACCATGTTAGTTAAAGGCAGGCAAACGCTCCGTCCTGTAGCCGTATTTGGTTTCTGGGATTCGGGTCAGGTGGTCTGTCCTCTGCTTATAACGATTGTAACTTGGAGCACTATAAATACTCTCACTCCTCCGCTTCCCCATCCCCCTTTCTATATCTCTTTCTCTTCTGCTACTTTTTTCACTGTGTCTTCCTGATGAGGTTGACCACTTTCTATTGTAAATTCTTGCTTGTAAAAGCAAGTAAAAGGCCTATTCTGGCGGGGAAGGATCTTAGAATAGAGCTGTTCAGTATGTAGTCTTAAAAGCTGGAAGAGAATTAGCATTTTCTAGCCATGGGTTCCCTCTGGAATTTCCAATGGTTTTTTAGAATAGCGGTTTTTCGATTTATGAGTGAAATAAGACCTGCGGTAAACATTACTTGCAGAGACTTTCACATTTTGTTCTACTCCATAAATTACACAGTCATAGCTCAAAACTGGAAGCTCCTGGGTTTTTTCAGGAGTAAATAATAACTACAAGTCCCACAGGGTTGACGAATCGGACAACAGTTGAAGCAACCTACATTTTAAATAAACACAACAACTTCACAATTCTGCGTTTAGGTAGGACTCTGTAAGTCTGTTCGAGTAGTCTTAGCCACATTGAACCTTACTCTTAAATCAAAAACCACTATGCTAAAACCACAACCCATTAGAAATTCCCAGGGAACCAATGGTGAACTAGCCATCTTGACTGGCCTACAAATTGATGTAATCCGTGAACTACCCTATATGCTAATAAATGTTTAGGATTAGGGTCGTCCAGTCCTGCTTTCTGTCGTATTTTCCAGCGTTCTTCTCCGAACGTTGTGTGCTTTAATTTATGTTATTGCCAGCATACTTTGTTGTGCGACTGCCTCATTATAGTTTACACAATAAACTTGAACAAAGTTCTCAATATTTGTATATGAAAAAATAGCAGAGCCTGTCAGCAAAAACGATGTCTGACCCTTCTTACATGTCGTATAAGAAATATTATATTTTGCCATGCAAAGGAAGGCTTGCGTGCGGATGCTAGATTGAATAGGTTACACTTTGAGAATCCAAGACATAATTAGGAAATATTTCCACAACAAAAAAGTGTATTTGGAATGAATAATTGAATTGAAAAACTAATCTTAAAGCTAAGAAATGCCTCTAGTTTTATTCATTTAATAGACCTTTGACGTTTGGGGAAAAACTCCTGTAAATTTTGTTTTTGTGCATTTTATTTTTGCATATGGTAAGCGTAAAAACACGAATACATCAATTACCCGATTTTATGGTAAGACTATCGCGGCACTGATGCTTCCTACGGAGTTTAGTCCAACCCTTATTAAACACACTTAAACCAGCTAATCAAGGAAGTTTCTTGGCAAGTGTCCTGAGGCAGGTTGGAGCTATACTTTTGTTAAAAGTTGTACAAATGTTGTAATATGCTTCTCTTTTGATTCAGATAACCCTGAGGAGGAAGGAGGGGAACATATCTCCAATGGTACCAGGGCAACAGACACCAGGTTGGCTGAGACAGTCCAGGACACAACAATTGTTTCCAGGGACACACAGGCAGGAGCAAGGACGGCAATAGAGCCCATAGATCCTCTGCCACACCCCAAAGAGGAGATGATCAAAAGAAATCAAATCAAGAAAAGTCATACCTTTAAAGAGGAGCCAGTTTCCAGTGGGGTTCATACAGATATTCACAACTTCAGTCTGGAGTCAAAGAGGGAAACTGAATATGTAAGCGTGCATTGTTCTTCCGCCAACATGCAATTTTAAGACAAAGCATGTATTGGAGTGAAGCACATTCTATTTCCATTCTGCTTGTTTACATTTCCAGCCTCCTCATATGTTTGCAAGTAGGATATTTCCTGTAATTCTGCATTCTCTGTGTGTGTACAGGGCCCGTGTCGTCGGGAGATAGAGAGTGTTATGAAGATTTTAAAGATCTCTGATGTGCTGAACCCAAGAGGCTTCCGCATTCCAAACTGCGACCAAAAGGGTTTCTACAAGAAAAGACAGGTAATTAACTTTTTACCCAATTGCCTTGACTTCTCTTTTGCAGATGCTTTTTATTTAAAGTCACTTACTTTGCACCAATTACAGGGCCTATCCCCCATGTGAGTACCTTGCTCAAGGGGGAAATAGGCATCCTATTCTTAGCCCATCCTTACCTGGTATCAAACATGCAACTTTTGTGTAATCAGCCCAGATTCTTAAACTATTATTCTACCACCATACGTGTACAAGACGATAAGTAACTGTCATGGCAACTGTCACAACAGTATTGGAAAAGTGGGTGGGGGCTTATTTGTATGTGTATGCTGGTTCTTGAAAGTATCTGTTGTTTCCTCAACTGACGGGGTGCATGAGTGAGTTTGAACAAAGTGGTTGGTGGGGGCAAATGCAATTCTCGGAAATATGTCACCCGCAACCCCCTATTAAGAGCATGAGTCAAAGGGCCTTGTCTGAATGGCCCTAATGAGTTTGGGTGAATTTTGTAAACCTCTCTGACAGATACCACAGTGATCCTGAAGGGCTAATGACAACACTGGAGAGGTGGAAATGTTTCAGAAAGAGAATGAGATTTAGAATCAATGTGAAACACGCGTTGCTTGGGAGATGCTTCATGATGACATACCCACACACATGGGCCTAAGTGCATGTGGTTCCACTGAACATGTAACCCACTGATGGGACCCTAGGTTTTTGGAGAAAACAGGCTGTGCTCTAGGGCTCAGAGTTCAGTTCTCAAGAAACATGTTCTGCAAACCTTTAAGGGGAAAGGTGGGGATCTTGCAGATGGTTTGCATGAGTACCTAAGAGTGATTCATAGTGACACCTGTAACAAATAAAGTTTTGGAGATCGTTCTCATGCTCCAAGTAAGTATAGGTGCAAATCTGGCTTTGACATTTTCCAATCCTGTTCTTGGCCTCTGTACTATGTTGTGCATGATTATCCTTTGTCCATTTAAAATCCACATTAGGACAGTGACAGATTAACTGTTCAACTAATCAGTGTCTACCAGTGTGTTACAGCGCCAGCAAAAGACAAACCATATACTTGAGGAAAAACAACATAAATTCAAACCATGCCTCATCCTTTCCTGTATCTGGCTTGCACAAATATAGTCTAGTTTGTTTTGTAAAATCAAACCCCCATGCTTGGATCTCTGGTAATAGTAGAAGAACATCTGTATGACAAGCCGTGTCCACACGTGATGAAGATCAAGCTGATCAGATTCCCCTCCAACTAGAATCTCTTAGCTTCCATCTTGGTGATTTAAGTCTTGGTCGACCCCTATGATCACAGTCATTCATTTTTATTTTGGCATCAAAAACAAACATGCACAAACTCCTGTGCATACATACTCACACAAGTGAACTGTAGATGTCCTGGATGCCTGGGGGTCCCTACATTCCCCGGAATAAGATCTGTAATGGGAGCGTTTGTATATGTATGTGGGGGTATGTGTGTTTGAAGGCCATTCCTGGGGAGAGCAGAGTCCAATCCGTGCTAATTTTAGCCTTGATTATATGAATTGGCTCAGTGTGTTAGCGGAGGCCAGGCATGCCGGCCCCAGAGCCACCAACCCCCCTCTGCCATTCCCAATCCAGACGCATCTCTCACCCAGGTTACTGTACTCCTGCGCTGGGCTGGAGCATTGCTCAGCCCCCTCATCTACTGGCTTTCCTTGCTCTCCCAGGGCCAGGCAGTCCACTTAAGCTCTCACGCTGAATAGGATCTCAGTGATGCGGGGTGAGAGACCAGAAGAGAATGCCAGGCATGCTGGGAATGATCCATGGTGCACATGCTTCCCCTCAAACACCAATGCTCAGATATGGTCACCTATGCACCAAACACATACAGTACACTTATTGCATACTACACTTTGCAAAGGCACAGGCTTTTCCAGGATAGCTCTTCTCGGACTATCAATTCAGACTTGTAGACTCTGTTGATATATATTCATACTTGTTATTTGTCTAGTCTCTGTGCTTACAGTTGCATCAAAATGACTATAAAATGATAACATACTCCAGGGGCAGCTTCTATCCCAAACGGCATACTACCTAATAGACACAAACACACATGCACACATTGCGCATATAGTCTGGCCAAGAAAACAACCACCGTTCTAATTCACACGCAGTTGTTGCATTCACATATTGTGTGTGTGTGTGTGTGTGTGTGTGTATGTGTGTTTTATGAGTTTGTGTTTACCCTGTGGCTGCTTTTAATGCCCTTCCGCCTTCCTGCTGCCCATAAGGGCATCATTATGGGCCAACGTTGACTGAGGCTTGCTTTGTGACACACACTCACACTCACACACACACACACACACACACACATATATATATATATATATATATATATATATATACAGTACAGTTACACAGACGTATATACACATGGTCTCCTTCTCCCTCTTTTACATAGACTTACATTCACAACACAGATCTGTTGTGTTGCAACCTCCAGAAATTGTACCCCACACCCTATGCCATTCTGTCTTTTTCTGAAACAGACACACACATATATGCGTAGACATGCAGTAATCAATCATCAATCATGCCACTATGCATTTTGAGGGAATGCACAGTATTGTAATGCGTAATATACTTGACTCTCTGGTCACTTGGAACTGGAGAAAGATGTGGAACTAATTAGGTTTCACACGGGGTCAGCAAATAAATAGAAGTTGTGAGTTCAACAAATACTGTTGTTGCTCATTGCGTCAGTTGCAGAAAAAACAAAAACATTGATTTAATTTAAAAATATCACTTTTATTGCCTGGTTAGAACACTGCGGTACAATGAAAAATACCTAGCTCTAGTCATTATTAGTCCCCCTTACATCAAACAGAAAGCATCCTTTGTGCCTGTACAGTCTGAATGGAACATTCCCATAATACATAGCAGCTCAGCACCAAGTAGTTTCCTGCAGGGCTTAATTTGTGCCGGAACAAGCAGGATCCGGATCCACCTCCTCTGGAATTGGATCCAGCACCTATTTTTGTGGATCCCCCACCTTATACGCCCCTGCAAGAAATTGATGCAATGACCATATGTTTGATGAATAAGCAACTATAACATTAATGTGGTTGATAACTTGCAGGTACAAAAGGTAACTGTAATCCATTAATTATTAGGAAAGGCATTTTTAAATATATATATATATATATATATATATATATATATATACATGTCTGTTTATAAGCAAGATTGTGACGCATGTTTTTCATTTATGTCATACCATTTATTTATTTATTCCAGCCCTTATTAAAAACTGGCTTCCAGTACACTCATCTTTCTCTTTTGTTCAGACGCAGACAAACTCATAACCAAACAAATGAAAAGTCTAGTGATATGTTACTTATTTAGTCAAATACAAATATTTGTTATAGCAAAAACGTCAAGTGAGAGACAATTGAAATTGAAAGGATTAGTGCAGAATTTAAAGCAGCCCCTTGTAGAGGCCAGGTTTCATTCCCAGACTGCTCTTGTTCTGCTAGAGGTATTTTAATTTGGTACTCTTTCAATAAAACCGCTTTTGATCTTTTTCACTCTCTTTCTCTCTCTCTCTCTCTGACTCATCCACTCCTTTTTTGCACAATTTCTGTTTATCTTTCTTTCTTGTTTGTTACCGCCTTCTTTTCCCTTGTGTCTGAAAGAATAGATTTTTACGAATAAATGTACCGTGTGTGCGTGTGCATGTTTGTTTGTGTGTGTGTATTTGTTTTGCCTGTGTAGTATAATAAGCTCCAGATGACTTTGAGTATATGCCAGTTTCCTAAAATAGCCCTAGAAGCCCTTTAACAGTCCATGGCAAATATTTTAGCTTGGTCAAATTTAACTTCTCACTTTCAACTGTTTTTATTAACACAAAATCGCCGTTTCATCACCAGCGGGTAGGCAAAGCCTCTCTTAAAAAAAACTAAACTTTTCAAACCATGTTTCTCAAAAACACATAAACACACTCACTGTGAGTGGCAGGCATGTGTTCTTCCAACTTAGATGTGATGTTTGAGTTGCATATGTCTCCAACTCACTGCCAAAGGAAAGAAAGACAAGCTCGAGAGAAACAGAGAGAAATAATTACACTTCTACACCATGAGATAGGCTCAATATATACAGTGTGACATTCATTCTTAGTTATCGTAATGTTAAACGTTTAGGCCTAGTTTTATAGACAGGGTTTAGCCTAAGCCAGGATTAGGCCATAGTTCAATTAAGATATATTCTAAGGCAATTTTTATAAACATGCCTTAGAATATAGCATTACTTGTGTGCATCAGCAAAGGCACTGATAGGTTTTAAGATCAGTCAGTGCAAGTTTATTTCATTTGAAACATTTCAGATTAACATTTTAGTCTAGGACTAAGCCTAAGCCTGGTCTCTAAAACTGGGGTTTAAAATTCTAGACTATTCATTTTTAGATAACTATTTGGAAAAAACTAATACAACCTGAAACTTTTGCTTATTGTATTCCTTAATTGAAAGTCACTTTGGATAAAAGCGTCTGCCATTATTGTTCTGTCTCTGTTTCTAGTTTAAGAAAAATGAAGCGAGTACTATACTTAGACACATTGATGTACACATTTTTTACAAATACCCTGGTGTGCATGTAAAAATGACAGCTATCTAGTCAAAGCTATCTGAAAACACAAAGAGTGGGAAATTTGAATTTGAATTTGCAATGTAATGCAATATGCGAGCTTCACTTTATCGTCATTAAGACTATATACACTGTAAAACTATCTTCCTTTTATTTTAATTATGTTTTTAATACATGCATTAGCATGTAGCATTAGCGTAGACACACATAGTTTAACACACAGCCTTTCTATTTGATATTGTCTGTGACATGTTCGACACATGCATACAAGAAAGAATGACTGTACCTTTTTCTCTAAAAAAGAAGGAACAGTTCACCAAAAAATGAAAATTCTGTCATCATTTACTCACCCTCGAGTAGTTCCAAATCTACATGAATTCCCTTGTTCTGGAAGGAAGATATTGTGAAAAAAGTTTGTAACCAGGCCACCATTGACTTCCATAGTATTCCATAGGAGTCAATGGTTTAAAAAATGACTTTGTACTCAATTACTCATTATTAAGCATACCCTAGCATTTCATGAAAAAAAAAGAAAAACAAAGAATACTTTGTAGAATAGCTTTGGGGTCCAAGAGGGATAGATCTTTGTGAAGGGATATTGGGAAAAATAATAATAATAATAATAATACTAATACATTTCACCCTAAAAGTTTTAATTGACACTTCCCAATTCACAATAATTCCTGCACTTGAATGGGAGTTTTTTACATAGTTGAGCAAATTATATATATTTCACCAGATTTCACTTGCTCTGTCCCTCTTTACCTTACATACTTCCCCTTAAATCCCCTCTGGCATTCCTTTACCCCAATCCCTCTCCCTCGTTCTCTCTCTGGCTCTAGTATCCGTGTTACTCTCTCTCACCTAAGTGCGATGCGATGAGAAATGTGTGTTTATGCCACTGTCTCTTCCATTTGGAGCATGTTGTCTGTTTTGCATATACCTGTCCAAATATCATATGGTTATGCATTTCTCTTCCTGTCTCACCCACTCTCTCCGCAGTGCCGTCCATCCAAAGGGCGCAGAAGAGGCCACTGTTGGTGCGTGGACAAGTATGGACAAACCATACCCGGCTACGACGAAAAGGGGAGAGTTCACTGCATTAACATGGAGACGAAGTGAAGGGGAGAGAGAGGCAGAGCGGTGGAAACAGGGAGACAAAGAGGGATATCTCCCCAGAAGAACTACATGAATACAAATTCAAAAGTGCTGTCCCAAAGCTGACCTTCCACTTGTATGCTGAGGCATGGACTAACGTGACCAGAACCTCACTTTACACTTCAGGAGAGTGGTGAGAACGAGAAGAGGAGACCGAGAGAGAGAGAGAGACTGTATCCTGAGAGGGAAGTGTGAACATACAGTAGTCAAAAGTACAAGCAAATTTTAACTGCGTAACGGCACGCCATGTCTGAGCATATGTACTCTCGTGTACATGAGGGATGTTGTGTACTTGTTCCGTCTCTCTTTTCTGCTACAGCGTGTATCCCTCTCTGCCAGCGGCTCTCTCTATGTCCTGCTTCCTGTTTCTGCCCTCCTGGTGTAGGGTCGTTTATACTGGGCATGCTCAGTGGCACTAGGCGGCTCTAGCCATAGACTCCATCTGAAGCACAAGCACTTCATGCACTTTGGCCCCTCCTGAACACGTACTCAGCTTGTCACTACGGCCAACAGATACATAAAACAATTTGACCAATTGTAAACGATTCTATACCAGGACATACCTTTTTTTGTATTATCTTAAACATCAGACGCAGAGCTGTTAGCTTGTGTTGTCAGGAGAGCATTGAAATGCCCCACGTGGGCATTATCTCACTTTCAGAAAACCATGAAGCACTTTGAATATAAGATTGTTGCTCCAGTCGCTGACTATCATTGTCCGTCACATTTCTAAGTCTTTGCATGTGTTTTTTGGCGCGACGTCTTGTTTTTGGGTTTGAATGTAACAGTAGCGCTACAGTGCCCTGAAGTACGGCTGCGAAACGGCAGTTTGTGAAATCGATGCCTTAACAAAACCCGTGCGGAAATGTGTTGCAGGTTTTTTCACCCTCTGTCTCTCTAAGAAATCCATATCGTTCACCCCAGTAGGAAAGTTGCAGGCTAAAAAGGCGGCCATGTTGGATAACCAGGGCTAGTGTTGTTGTCTCAAAACTGACCTCCTGAGAAAAGACTTGAAAGGTGGAGGGTGCCAGAGAGGTAACCCACACGTTAGCTTATTAGCATAGCATCGGAGAAAAAAAAAGCTCTCCCCTTTCCCAAACAGCTAAAGAAAATACAAACTAAAATGTTTGGTGCTACACCTTATCCGACTTGATTATGGGGAAAGAGCATACAAGTGTGCTAAGCTATTAGCCCTTCCTTAACTTGTAATTTTGTCTTGTTTTTATATGAATATATATTTTGTTTCAGGCCAGCTAAAGAGGCATGTGAACTTTATGCTAAAAAGATTATTTATCCAAGAAAGAAATATAAGCTGATCCAAACTATGTCTTTGAGAACAATTCAGTGACCCGTTGATTGCACAGTAGTGAAACAAAGAACTCAGCATATTTTTGGGAATATAATCACTAAAGTCTTTGTTTTTTTTTCGTTTTGTTTTAGGTTTGTTGTTTATCTACAGCGGCGGAGTACAGCGTGTCTTTTGTTAGCTTAGCGAAGATGCTGTCCTCGAATCGTTTTGTGTAAGGGTTTAGTTCAAACCTTCAGGTTATGTAGGACTTCTACAGTATGAATTAAGCTAAATCTAAGCTTAACTTTAGCTAACGTAAGCTAAAGTAAAGTGAACGCTAAGATTCAGTCAAGCTGAGGCCAAGCTTGTGTTTCAAAGAACATCGAGGTCAATTTTCAAGTTAGTTGATCTTCAAGAAAGCTTGCCACCCTCATTCTGTGCAATGCTAGGGTCTCTCACCCGCAAGTCACTTTTAAAGATCCCTCCGTTCACGGGTAATTGCTTTTTTTTGTTTTGTTTTGTTTCATTTAAATTTCTTGATTCTTTAAAAATGCTTTTTATGTTACTAAACAAGAAATTATACAGCTGTCACTTTCTTCAAGAAAGGAAATGTTTTCGTTCAAATATAATTTGTATTTAATGCCTTGTTTTTTTAAATAAAACATTTAAACACTATTTTTTTACAGCCTGTAATTTCATAGCTACTTCAAACCTGAAGGTAGGGTGGCCCAGTAGTGCACAGCACAACACAATTTAAAAAGCAGACATAAGCTCACAACGCAACGACATTAAGCCACAACACAATAGAAGTGCTCTCGACCACTAGGGGGCAGTCGATCTGCAGAAACAGATATTGTGCGCGTGTCACAAGTATTCAAGCGGTCTGTACCTGTTTTGATTCTGATATTAAAATTATCCCCTGACCTTATTCCATTTCTTAATGTATTGTCCATTTTGTGGGTCCTACCAACAAATTTTTACTACCAACACAACCTGACGCACTCGGGAGTACTGCCCCCTAGAGGTCGGGAGCATTTCCGTTGTGCTGTGAGCTTATGTTTGCTTTTTTGTTGTCCACATTATGAAGAAATTCTTCACCCTAAACTGAAAATTCTGTACATTTTGTACATACAGGTCAGTGCAACTGACAAAAGCAGTTCTTCAAAATATCTCCTTCCACAAAATAAAGAAATGCAAGTTTGGAATGACAGATTTTTGTTATTCATGGGTGAACTATTCCTGAAGTATTCAGTTTGGGATTTGTTTGGAGACCATTCATTCCTTTTAGATAAAGTGACTAGTGTCACCGTCAAGAGTTTCGAAACAATGGTTCTTTCACAGAAAGCGAATATGTTAGCTACAGTAATTTTGTCATTAGTATAACACAGTGCCGGGGGCAACGGAGATTTAAAATCTCATGTGTGTAACGGGTCAACATCTTTGAACCGCTTCATTTCACACTCTAGCTTGAGCCCCACACAGGTCATTACTCCTCAAATCTACACACAGAGACCCCATTCACATTAGCATAGTTATTCGCTTGTCCGAGCCATGTCAGCACAGCCAATTCTCAAAAAAGAAGCTGCGATGCCACAATTCATGAAACAAAATCGCTCATATAGATGAGGTTGAACGCTCAGGAAGGTGCTTTTTTTAGATTAATTCTAATGAAAATACTAATTGTAAAACCACAAACAAGATGTTGTTACAATTGCTTGCGGCTTGTGTTTGTTTGCTACTAATGAAGTAGTTCAGACACCCCTAATGTCAAGCAGACCTGGATTGTTTCAATGAATGACTTAATTTCGTCTCCTGCGGTTTACAAAACTGAGATAGAGTGGTGTCAAGGAGGCTGGTCAGAAGGAAAAAGTGGGGAGAGGGCTACCTCTGGCCGGCCAGTACAAACACAGCCCGGGAAAAAGCCACCGAGAGAGTGGAGTCCGGTTCCCCAAAATACAGAGCTAAAGTTAGTCCGCCTCATTTGAGATTACCACGATAAGGACACACATGTGCACAAACATACACGGTTCTGCTTGCAGGCAGTTTCAGATATAGACAAGACAGAACATAATCAAGCTTGGCAGGAGAAACGGAGAGAGGGAGAAATCGAGTTTTTTGCACTTTGCGGTTTTTGTCAACAAGCTTCCCATTACGTTCAGGTGTTGTTGTTTTGTCCTGACATTACTAATTGAGTTTGATATAATCTTGCTTCTTAGTTTAACCGCAGCCTCTCGTCTGTCCCGAGGGCGAGTTTAAACAGCTGACACTTAGGTGCTTGCAAAGATGATTTATTAAATTGTTCTTTTTTCATCCACAATGACGTACAATCACATACCATGAAAATCACACACTTGAGCGACTGCTTTGGAGTGAAGCAACGTCTGAATCTCTTTTTTCCTCATCACTTCTCAAAACAATAATAAATGGACCACAGTATGTAGACAACACAAATATGATTGACAAATACAGTAAGACTGTAATCTCACTTTGATCATACAGACAAAGACTATACAAACACTTGATTTAAAAAATAAAATGAATGATCTTAAAAGACAGAGGTAGCAACAGGCAGTTACCCGTTTCAAAAGCTGTGAAAAATGTAAAAAAAAACACAGAATTGTGGGGGAAAAAAGATTCCCACTTTTATGCCCGTCTCAATAATTATGAACAAAAACAAAGAATTCATTAGTAAAATATAATAATAACAAAAACATGTACAGTATAAAAAATATGGCAATGTATGGACAGTGACAAAGAGGTTTGGTCATGCAGTGCTTTTTTCCATATCAGTCCTTTTTAACAAAGCAAGCCTGAAGGAAACATAAGACAAGAGACAAAGTCCTCTATATACAGCAAATATACAGATTTACACCATACAAAAATAGGTATAAGGCATAAAGAATAAATATTCTTATCCAAACATCGAAATGAATACATTCAGCTTAAATAAATAAGTATGGGTACTTCATGTAAAATACATATTCATTTTCTTTACAGAAAAATAAATCTTTTTACTATTTTTTTCTTCTTTTTTTGGTGAGTTTAGGGAGTTTACCAATCGATAACAGTGTACCTGAATTAAATACCACCACTAACAATAAATAAATACTAAGATATTTGAAAAAATATATAATGATAGGAATCAGTGGTGTAATATGCAGGTGTGTGTGAGAGAGAGATCAGTGCTTGAGCACTTCAGATCCCCTATAGTGTGTCTGTGTGAGACAGATCAGTGGTTGAGTTCCTCAGGACATTCGGCATCTGCTGGCAGGTCACTTGATCCAGGAATCTTCTTCCCGTTCCAGGATGACACACACCAACACTTCCCCCTCTGACCATCCAGAGACGATTCACACTGCGGGGAGAATGAGACAGAGAGAGTGAGCGTGAGACAGGGTTATTTCATTCTCTAGAAACACAAGCTTGCATGCACAGCCTAGTTCTCAGTGGAGTGTGGTTCTAACACTCAGCCATCACACATATATCGTCGTGTTGATGAATATCACATGTTAAGCTTTAGATACCTACACACAAACTCTCGTCTTCTTACCTGTTTGACTTTGTAGAGGCCGTGTTTGTCACAATTTGGAAGGTAGAATCTGGTCATTTTGTCTCCCAGTTTCTGCTGTGATTTAGTGATCTTGTCAAGAGCTGTCTGCAGTTCAATATGACAAGGACCCTAGAAAAATAAAACATAGTTATTTAGAAGCAAATAAAAACGTGTATTAACATTTTCTAAAATTTAGCTGGTTATTACTAATATGTTTCAGTTTTTTATGAATACATTATTAACAAGAAATACTACTAATATGAAGTATTATTGGTTGCTGTTGCTGTTATAATAATACATTTCAACTACTTTTACAAAAACAACTACTACTAATGAATATTGTTATAATTATGAATAATTTAGTTTTTATTTGTTGTGAATTTAATATAATTATGCACATTTTTTTTTATTTAACAGTGCATTGTTGTTGTTATTTACAACCTCGAGAACAATTATTGTTAAATGCAAATGCTCTGAAAAATGCATTAAATTGTGCATTACAAATCCCATGAAGCGTTTACGAAAAAATTCAAGAAACCTTGTACTGCCCTCTTGTGGCCGCACGTCGTACCAGAGCTTTATTTTACCAAGCCTTTATGCATAGTCAAAAATAAGAGACGCTTTAAGCTCACCTGCTCCACTAATTTCTTGCGTATTGCGTTGACTTTGGCCTTCATGCTCTCTTTAGCAGTGATGACCCGCGGGTCGAAGGGCTTGCCGTGGCCGGCCACGAAGACAGTGGAGCTGCCTTCATTCCCTGTGGTCGGCCCGTTGTGTGACTCCGGGTGATCTGAAAGAAAAGGCAGGGAGAGAATTATTAGCGGGGTTCGGGGCCTTTAACAGACTTTAGTTAAAAAGTAATTTTCCATTTTAAAAGGTCTCTTCGGAATGCTGCATGCTTTCAACCTTTGTGCTGGAAACTAATAGCATGGACAGAGCGCTTATTTTCACCTGTCGCCAAAAAAGGCGCTAAATTAATAGAATCGCCAGAGGACGTAACCATAACAACGGAACGTCTCTCACGCGCTTTCCGTCTAGATTCTTTTTGACCGGCAAATCGATACTTTGTGACAAGTCTTATCTTTTGAAGCCTGAAATTTTCCTTATAAATTTACTTAGGCCTACCACAACAACTTTTTTTTGTTGTCGTTGCTAAATATAATTGATGTTTGCGTCAGTTTGCATTGCGCAGTACGAACCTCGACAGATTGCGCCCTTTTACATTTAGGCATAGGCATAGCTAATAAAGCAGGTATTTAATTGGATATGGACACTGCCTTTTGTGAATCTTAAATTCCACCATAATAAATAGTGTTCGCTATGTTTGCATTGAAGATACATATCTAAACATAGCAAAATATCCAAGTGATTCGTTAACGCTGATGAAATCTCGCCAACTGTTGTATCAGCGAGATGTCATGATGCAAAGAACTACTAGGACGGAGAGCTACGGTGCAGTCCTGCTAAACGCTGGTACCTGGCGTGTTGTCGCTTTGGTTCTGATCAGGCTCCGGGGTCTCAGTGCACACTGCCTGTCCTCGGCTGAGCGCATGCAGGGGCCGGGCTTCTCCAGGTTTGGGCAAGCAGCGGAGTCCCAAGCCGCAGGGCGCAGTGTAGATCCCGCAGGAGTCACCTCTCTTCAACGCGCAGGCGAGGCAGCAGCCGCATCCGGGCTCTCGAAGCACCTCCTCGCAGCCGGCATCCACCGCGGGACACTCGGCCAGCCGCTCCGGGGAGCACGGGGCGCAGCGGATAGGTTCCTGCCCAACCACTGGAGAAGCCCGGAGCCCCGGCGCTGACAGGAGTGCGCTGAATGCTGCCACCCAGAAAAAGTTCAGAAGCAGTCTGTTCATCCCAAAGCAAGGCTCAGAATAAATAGATAAATAAATAAATATCAGTTGAAGTTAAATGAGGAGTTCCTCGCTGGCTTTGCGCTCTCAAAAATGACTAGCTCTCTCCGGGTCGCCTCGCGATATTTATACGCGCACTGTCCCGCTGACACGCTCATGTTTGACGCATTGGCAATATCAATGATTTCTTAAATGATCCCCCTGTGCTCCCATTGGCTGGTGGAGATCCAGTCCGAGGTGTTCCCTTGAACACAGCGCGTAAAATGCGTCACTTTTGTGTCGGAACATAATGTGTATAATAGTGAAAACGTGCGCTTAGGCTACCCCAAAGTATCACGTCGGAAAAAACGATAATAAGGCGTCATCTCCATAGATTAATTGCATTAAATCTGTATTTGCAGAGCAAATGCGAACTGTGCTCATCATGACATCATCATGATCATCATTCATTTGTTTTAAAATATAGCTAGCCTGTCCTCGATAGAAAATGGAAAACAAAGATTTAATTTAGAATAAGCTTTTTGTTTGTTCGTTTGTTTAAACAGCATTTAAAATGTGATATTTTTGTCAAAACTCCTTTCACATGAATGGAATTGCACTATTAGGAAACGCAATGGTCTTGCTGAGTTAAACTAGGCAGTAGTAATCAATATGAACTTATTTGAACTATTTTCAGCAACCTCATTCAGGACCATGTGTCATTAAGTCGTTACGACAAAAAAAGTGAAAGCAGGCCTATTTCCTGCGCTATCCAAAACTAATTTTCCATGCAGCTTTGATGGACTGAAGAACACTCTATTCAGGTTCGTGTTGTGGGTTTACTGAAGCTGAAGAATTAAGTAATGCAATTTGTGATTCATTTTAGGACAGGGCGAACAAAGCTCCTCACACATCAAGTTCCCTTTTGAAAACTCTTATACAACCGATTTCTAATGCCAAATTGTTTCGTCCCGTTCCTTTGGTCTGGGATATATTTTGACGCGTTTATTTGGCGCAGTAATGAGACGATAGACCGCGCGCTCTGTGGCACCGCGTGCACTCGCATCGTGGTACGTGACCTCACTCAGGTCAGAACGGGGCCCCGTTTTGGACAACTCGAGACCATCGCTATTGTCATTGCCCCTTTCCTTGAGGTAATAATAGCCGCGCGGGAAAAAGGCATGGTCAGCTACACGTCTCCTCCTCTGCTCGACGCTCGTCGCGAGGCCTTTTGTCGTGGTTTGGCCACACAGATTATGAATGGGCTACAGGATGTAACACTCAGCTGGGGAAGGGTGCTTTAATAATGTGTAAACCGCGGGGCTCTCAAGTGTCTCCCAGGGGTGTTTTGTGAGATCACATGATCCACGCAATTGTCTTTCGGAGTTGCATCATTTTTTTTTTCCTTCAGAGCGTGGATAGTTTCTCTGCGTGTCACGTGACAGAGTTGTCCGTTCACGTGCGTGTGGAAGCTCGCGTATCTGCTGACGGAGATAAAGAGGCACGCGCGTCATACCGGTAACAGTACTCTACTCCTCTAACAAAAACCTCTGGCATGAATGCCAAGAATTCATTTAAAATTAATAACCTAAAAGTGTACATGTTGCCAGACTATAATAAGAGCTTATTAGAGTGTCAAAACATAGTTTTCCAGAAAAAAACTGCAGTGGTTATTAAAACCACATAAACATAATACCTATAAATGCACAGCAAATAAAGACATAAACTCCTTCACTTACGAAAAAAGTGGATTTTTGATTTAGTTTTGGGTGCTTTTTGATAATACCTCCTAAATGTCACATCATGTTCTTTTTTTTATCGTGCAATAACCATGCAAACGTCTAAGTTTCTCATGTTGATGGTCACTAATGTCTATGACGATAATATTCAACAGTCAGACACTGATTTGGAAGTGCTTTATCACTAAGAACACAGTTATTTTTGCTTAAGCGACTCCCAGATAAAAGTAAAACACATTTGCTCATCCATGATGCAGCAGTTTTTGGTAGGCTACTCAGTTATATA
>JAUYWG010034050.1:0-19778 GCA_034779775.1 Enteromius afrohamiltoni
TGTCTTTGTTGAACTGTCTGCCCGTTTTTGACCACTGCCTGCACGACCACGAGTTAATCTTAATAAACAGCTTGCGCTTGGATCAAAAGCCTCCTGAGACTATGTCACATTGTGGAAACATTTTCATTGGAAATGTTGATGAGTTAAAATAGCAGTGTAGTAAAAAGATTATATGGAATGCTCTTCGGTCTATTTCTTTACCTGCAGCAAGATTTTTCTTCTTTATTTGATAATATCTCTTGGGTTAAAGCATGGAATCTGTCAAATAATTTTTGTATCAATAACGAAATTAAGGAAGTGTCTTACAAAATACTTCATAGAATTTATCCTGCCAAGCATGTTTTGAAAGATTTAAGCTTGATATTTCATATACCTGTGAATTTTGTGGTCAAGAAAAAAAAACATTTTGCATCTTTCCTTTTTTTCATTGTATTTATCCAAGAGTATATCTGCCGCCTTATGTTATGCTCTCATGATGCTTTTTGGCCAGAGAAAGGAGAATGTTCTTAAAGTTGCCAGTATGTCTCACAATCTGCTTAAATTGGCTGTGTTTTGCTTCAAATCTCATTGTCTAGAAAGCAATCACAGATCCAGAAGCATTTGTCAATGCAGGATAGTGTTCTAAGAAGTGGTGCTTTGGGATTAACCCTTCATTAGGAAATACCTCTTGGAATCTATGTCGGTGTTTGGAAATTTTTGAGTCAAGATATGCAACACTTTCTTTGTTGTGGACTGGGGCAACAACAAATTCAACGATGTCTTTTAAAGACATGAGTAGAAGCCAGGCTGGATCATTCAAAGGCATTTGGTGTCCAATGATGAATGGAAGCAGTCGTATAAGGGCCCAATTTTCATGTGCGTTTCCTCCAATCTTCTTTTTTGAGGTAAAGGTTGTAGTCAATGGCTGAGGACAATCAGTTTTGTCAGCCCATTTATGCGGAAATTGTGTGATGGCACTGTTGAGTTCACTGAAAGTGAAATATCTATTTGAGATAAAAACACTGAAGCACAGACCCAATTCCAAGGGAACGATGCCTTCAAAAATGTCATGCAATATATTGGGCGGATAGCCAGTCACACAGTGGAAAAAGCGCAGATTTTCCGTAAGTGGGCAGGCATTTTTTACACCGTAACCATGTCTTTGGTCCGAGCAGGAAATGCACCTGACCTCACCTCCTTTCTTTGAAATTCTGATCGCTCTCCAAGACAAAATCTACAAATGAATGGTCCACAAATTGAATGTGCCCCGCAATTATCAGCGACTACACAAAACACAGAGCCTTTAATATGTTGTCCAACACTGGAAATGTCTTTTAACAAGCACTTCAGCATAGCCAAATCTTTTGATGTCAACTGCCTTGCATAAAAGGGCCAATTATACAGAGTTTAGAGTGGATTGTGATGAATGATGGATGTTGCCAAAGGCCCAGTATACAGCTGTGATTTTATGCTTTTTCCTTGATGTACCCAGGGGTTTACAAATTTTAAAGTCGTCTACATACAACACAAATGCATTTCTTAGCTCTTCAGAATAAAAGGAATTATCTGTACCATCACAATATGATCCATATTGAATAGATGAGAACTGGTCCTGTTCTTTACTTCTTTTTGTGTCCAAAAGTCCATTGATGCAGTCTATAATGTTTTAGAATATCAGTTTTTCCTGGTACAACAGCACTGCACAATTTACAAGGCCATCCCATCTGTCATAAAAAATAGAAAGAGATGATAATTTTTTCCCCGACTCTCAATAACTGACTTTTGGTTACCTTAATTCCTCTAAATGACAGATAACAACAAACCTCTGAAACATTTATCTCAATTCCACCTACTCAAAAGCTTACATATTCCAAGAACTGCACCTCCCAGTAAATATGATGGTCTTCTAAAGAAAGAAGAGGTGCCAAAAATATAATATGTCCTCATCTTTTTCAATCATGCAGAGGCAAAAACTGGGATTACAAACCTAGCAGTTAACGTAACTTTTAACTGACACATGTACGAGGATAAGAGACCATGCTACTAGTGTTTTGATAGCTAATTCAGAAAGAGACAGATCGTTTAAGATGAGTGAGCTGAGACAAAATAATTAGATCAGAATCAGAAATCAGTTAATGGGTGGAACACAAATTAAGCAGGGCTTTTACTTTTTGTCCCCTATGTTTATAAGGCCCCAAGCATACATGGTTAATTATATGTAAATGTGGTAAAACTTGAACAAGTTTGCGCCTAGGCAGGAAGGGGGAAGTAAATGTCACATTCTTGTCTGTTTTTAGTTTCATTTTCATTGTCTTCCTGTTTTAGTTTCGTATTCATGTTGTGCCCTTATTTGGATTTCCTGTTGTCATGTGATTTTTAGTTAATTCAGTTCCACCTGAGTCTCCCCAGCTGTCGTTCGTTTTGTCATTAGTTCCTGGTGTATATATTTCCTGTCCTTTGAGTTCTTGTTTGTCGGTCAATGAATGTGTTATGTTTGCAATGTTTCTCCACTTATGTTACTTCATGATTAAAAGACTTTATGTTGTGGAAAGATAATGACTCCCGCACTCTCCTTCACCTGTGTACCGACGTGACAAAAATACTCAGCTCTAATTTTGTGTGCTTATTTTATTACCTTACAGAAGCACAATTTAGATTATACAGGCCACAACAATAAAAAAAGACAAATTAATTTGAGCTAAATATTCATACAAATGGCAAATGTAATATACAATTCAAAATGCAAGAAACAGAGAGAAAGACAGATACAAATTGACTACTGAAAATAAATAGTCATTAAGTTTAAGGGTTATATTATAGCTTACCCTACAACAGTAGTTCTCAACTCCAGTCCTGAGGAGCCACTGCGCTGCACAATTTAAATGTTTTTCTTCTCTGACACAATAAGTTTAGTTCATTGAACTTGTGCTAATAACATCACATGTATATCCTAATGAAGTGATCTTTGGAATCATGTGTGGTTGTATTACTAAAGCACCATATAAATAAATAAAAATGACTTGTTTTAAGATATAGAAATGTCTGTGCAGAGTGTTGATTTACTGGACTTTAGTTGAGAACCACTCCTCTACACAAACACACTGATGAACTGAGAATCTGCAAGGACAGTTTATAGAGACATAAAAAAATAAATTGTGTCAGTAAAAAAAAGAGAAAGCATACTTTTATGTAGTCTATGTGTCTGAAGAGAAGTTTCTCTTGGTTCAGTTAAAACAAACAAACAAAAACCCTCATACACACATAACAACAATTAGAAGAGTATGTGTATAAGTATAAGTGAAGACATTTGTGTGTCTGTCTTGTTAAATCTGACAGATTGAGACAGATGAGCCATAAACTGCAATCCCAGCATAGAGGGGTTCAGTGAATGTGTGTGTGAATGTGTGTAAGTGTGTGAGAGTGTCAGAGACGCTGTAGAAGGACAGAGTGCCAGCTGACACATCTACATAAACTCCTACTCTCTTAGAGTGAGATGAAGGGAGTGATACATCAGTGCACTTATTGTGCCAGGCATTAAATCTGTTATCAGAACACTCCAAACTCCAGGATTTGTCATTGTACCCAAACCAGCAGTTGCTCCCTCCTTTCTTGTTGATTCCTTTATATGTCACTGCTACATAACTCCAGCCGCTCCATTCAGCCTCCCAGTAACAGCGTCCAGTCAGTCTCTCACAACACAACACCTGCTCACAATCATCAAATCTCTCTGGATGAGCCGGATACTGCTGCAGCATTTCTTCACGTGTCGCCTTTTTGTTGTTCTCAGACAGAATGAGACGAGGGTTTACAGTGTTTAGATCCAGTGTGAGATCACAGGCATCTTTACACAAATACAGAGAAGAGAGATATGTCAAAGATGGTTCAAAAGATATGCATATGTTTGTGTGAGGTACAGAACCTACATTTCCGCAGTCCTTGTTTGATCCTGCAAGGGTCTCCATATTCCAAACTAGACAGTAAAACTCACATTTGATTATTTTTCTTAAAGCAATCCCACCCCTGTTTTTGACATCTTTTTAATTTGTTTTACTTTATTCAGTTTTACTTTTGTAAATTTTTCAGCAAATAGAGAGAATGATATGACATAATAAGCTATTCTTGATTGACAGTGGTTCATTTCAGAAGATCTTCAGAACTTTTTTTTGTTCAGTAGCAAACCCTTGCTACACACAAACACACAGCACTAATGACTTGGAATTGAGAATTGAGAATTTTCTTGGTTATAATTCATAGTTTTTAGTAACGTGACTGGCTCCAAGACCTGGAGGGCAAAACATCTTCCTTGGCTTTCTATGGGAAATCATTTAAACTGAAACTTTGCACATTGTGTTTTATTCATGTTCATGTTATGTTTACTGATTTGTAAACTTTTAACATCAGCCTTTTACTACATTATTCCTTTAATGAAAACTATCAATAGTGATCAAATGTGAGCTGCCCCCACACAACAAACAAAGATAAAACAATAATTATTATTAATCATGAAGCTATAGTTGTCTTTATACTTGAGTATCTGCAGTGAGTAGTTTGGATCCTCCAGTTTGTGTTTGAGCAGCCGGACTCCTGATGGTCCTGGGTGATTGTAGCTCAGATCCAGCTCTCTCAGGTGTGAGGGGTTTGACTCCAGAGCTGAAGACAAATAACCACAGCCTTCCTCTGTCACCATACAGCCAGACAACCTGCACACCCACGGTCACATCATTTATTAACACACACAGTCATATCATCTACAGACAAACACACACACACACACACAAACAGCTCATCTACAAACACAAACATACACAGATAATAGACAGGCAGACAGAGTCAGATCATCTACACCAGGGTTAGGCAACGTTGGTCCTGGAGTGCCAATGTCCGGCAGAGTTTAGCTCCAACCAGGAAAAAAACTTCACCAGCCTGCAGCCTTGAAGACCTTGATTAGCTTGTTCAGGTGTGTTTTATTAGGGTTGGAGCTAAACTCTGCAGGACATTGGCACTTCAGGGCCGATGTTGCCTACTCCTGATCTACACACATACACACACACAGATGATATACAGACACAAACAGTCAAATTATCAACAGGCACACCCAGTCGGATCATGTACACCTAGTGAAATCATGTACATACAAAGACAGACAGACAGATCATCTACAGACACACACATATACAGGCAATTCACAAACACACACACATATCAATATTGTGCCTGGATAACTATACATCATGCCCTGTATGTTTTTAATACCCCAGTATCTGCAGCTGACAGTTTGTACTCTTCAGTCCATCAGAGAGCTGCTTCACTCCTGTATCCTGCAGATCATTGTTACCCAGATCCAACTCTTTCAGAACAGAGTCTGGGGTTTGCAGATATGCTTTCATCTTTTCACAATGCTGAGCAGTGAGATTACACCCAGCAAGACTGAAATATAGAAAAAGACTACATTGTTAATTTGTCTATGCAGTTTACTTTTAATCAGTTTAATTCTTTTAAAAGGCAAATAAACACCCACAGAGCTTTTGTGCAGTTGATCACAGCTGGCATCAGTCTCATTGTGGCCTCAATTGATGTGTTGTATTTCTTGAAGTCCAGTTCATCCAGTGGCTCCTCTGTTGTCTGAAGCATGTAGGTGATTGTTGAGCAGTGAGCAAGTGAGAGCTTCTTATGATTTTTGTGTATGTCTGATTTTAAAAACTTATGAATCTCTATGGACAGAGTCTGATCTTTCACTTCCAGAAGACAGAGGAACAGATTGATGGATCTTTCAGGGGAGATTTCATGTTCACCTTTGAGCTTCTCTTTAATATACTGTGTGGTTCTCTTGATGTTTTCTGAGCTGTTTTCTGTGTGTTTCAGTAGATCCTGTAAGAATTTCTGATTAGGCTCCAGAGAGATACCCAGCAGGAAACGCAGAAACAGATCCAGCTTTCCATTCTTACTGGCAAGGGCTTTATCTACTGTTTCCCTCTGCAGGGTATGTACATGTCTAAAAAATGTGATGGGTCAACACATTTCACTACATAAAGGTAGAACACATAGAAAGCAGCAAGAAACTCCTGAATGCTCAGATGAACGAAGCTGTAGACTTTACTCTGGTTAATCACACATTCCTCCTTAAAGAGCTCAGTGCAAATCCCAGAATACACTGAGGCATCAGTAACATCTATGCCGCTCTCAATCAAGTCATCTTCATAAAACATCACATTGCCCTTCATCAGCTGATTGAAAGCCACACCAGCAAGCTTCACAATCACTTCTCTGTTGGACTGCAGGGGTATCTCTGGATTTCTCTCTTCATACTTCTGGCTCCTCGTCTTTGTTTGAATGAGCAGGAAGTAGATGTACATTTCAGTCAGAGTTTGAGGGATTTCTGCACTGAGATCTTGTTTCAGGATGTTTTGAAGCACAGTGGCTGAGATCCAGCAGAAGACAGGGATGTGACACATGATGTGGAGGCTTCTTGCTCTTCTGATGTTTGAGATGATTCTGCTGGCTTGATGCTCGTCACTGATTCTCTTCCTGAAATATTCCTCCTTCTGAGGGTCATTGAATCCCTGAATTTCTGTCACACGGTTGATATAGTTACAGGGGATCCGATTGGCTGCTGCTGGTCTGGTGGTGATCCAGATGAGAGCAGAGGGAAGCAGATCTCCTTTCATGAGGTTTGACATCAACAGACCAACTGATGAAATCTGAGTCACATCAGAAACTTTCTGACTGTCTGAAAACATCAGTGAAAGTCCATCAAAGATGAACACAACTTTACATTCATCATAAAACTTTGAGTCCAGATACTGAAGTTCAGGATAAAAGTCAAGCAGAAGTCTGTGAAGACTGTACTGATGATCTTTAATCAAGTTCATCTCTCGAAATGTAAGAACAAACATGAAATCTACATCTTGATTTGCTTTTCCCTCAGCCCAGTCCAGAATGAACTTCTGCACAGAAACAGTTTTTCCAATTCCAGCGATGCCTTTAGTAAGAACCGTCTTTAGTTTGTCTTCACTCTCTCTTCTCATCTCCTCATGTCCTGGATCAGGTGAAGGATTAAAGATGTCATTGCAGTTTATCGGAGTGTCTTGGAGTGTCCTGTAATTTTTCTCCATCTGTAGCACCTCATGTTCTTCATTCACTCCTTCACTCTCTCCCTCTATGATGTACAGCTGTGTGTAAATCCTGTTCAGGAGGGTTTGGTTCTCTTGTAGTCTGACTCCCTCAAACAAGCTCTCGTACTTGTTCTTCATGCTGGTTTTGTGTTTATCTTTGACTTTCTGAAGGACATCATCTACTGATTGCTGAGAATCTTGTTGCTGGTCTGCAGTCTGAGCACCCTGTTCAATACTGCTATATCAAAAGGACAAAAGCTTAAATAAACGGACTCATTCAACTGTCTCCTTTCCATAGCTACATTTTCTGGTTTCTTATGATTTAATTCATTTCACTTGTACTTTCACTTTATTGCTATGTATATATATATATATATATATATATATATATATATATATATATGCATGAGTGTGTGTTATACTCACACATTATTTATATTCCCTGCTCCATCGTTGAAATCAACAGGTGAACTTTTGGATCTGTTACTTTCCACAGACTCACAGCTGGGATCTGGAGATCCCCGGGACTGAAAACATCCCTTTTTTGTCTTCTGATTGAGACTCATGTTAGAAGCAGTGTCACTCTTCAAAAATGTTCAAAATTCACAGCCATTATAAATACAAAAGCACTAGACAAACATACATGCAACACCTCAAGAAAAAGTTTAATAACAATTTTACCAACAATTACATATTGAAAATATTTTAAATGTAAACTCATTCTAATTCTTCAGGTCAGATCATTCGGCCAGTTGCATAAACTTAGGGTGTGTTCACACCAGGAACGTCTGATAGTTAACTTGCTTTGGTCTGGAACAAATACAGTGTTGATTTAATATATTTATTTATGTTTTGGTCCGGTTTGCTTTCACACTGCCCTTTTTGCAAGTGAACAAAAAATCAAACTAAACAAGACTGGTGTGAAAACACCAGGTTAAGACAGTGTCTTAGTTTCACCAGTTAACAGTAAGCCAAGGGGGAATTGCTTTTTATTATGTATTAAACTAATATAAACTTTTATGTAAAAAAAAAAATAACACCTTGAAGAAAAAAAAATAGATGACTTAATTTGAAAGACTAGTCTAAACCTTTTATGCAACTGGCCCCATATTTCTCTAAAATCCATAATGACCAGAAAAACTTGTTTACTAGGCAGCATCAAAGAACTTTAAACAAAATGGTCAATAAGTCATGTCACATCTATTCATCAAGTAATTTAATTGTGCACAAATTCCTTCTTAGATCAAACAAATTACTCTGGTAAAACTCAAACCGCTCTCAAAAAAAGAGGGCGATGATTTGAAAAGGATGAGTCTTTTAACACAAACACAAAGGCCACAGATGTTCCACTTCAACCGATCCTCAACAAAACAAGTTTTACAAATCGGTGAATGGGGGGATGGGCCTCTGCTGTGAGATTACTCCTTCAGAGACAGTACAAAGGAAATTAAAAGGAATAATTGAAGAGGAAAACGTTTTTTAAAATCACAAAAAAAATATATGGGCCAAGCAGGTGAAATTATAAATATTAAATAAAATATAAATATCAAATAAAAGTAGCTTCTGTTTAATGTAAAACTGTTTTAAATAGTTCACATAATCATCATTGAAGTTTACAAAATATGTACCATGAATAACTGAGCCTAATGGTGAATGCTTTTTCATGATTCATTTTACATAAAAGAGCAGGGCACACATATATAAACAGCTAAATTCCAGATGAAAACATGTATTATTGTTTTAAGCTGTTAAACCACAAACAAAGTATTGTTTTAAAAATACTTACCTTAAGAAATCTGCTGGTCAGTGTTGCTTTTTTAACTGCTTTCCTTGCGGATGAAAAGCTGCAGTGTGTGTTTGCTTTCAGTTTTATTGGTTCTACCTGCTTACCTCAGAATTCAAGGAGGAGTTTCATGAAGCAATTCATGAGAAAGCAGAGCAGATACACTGTAAAAGCTCTTCAAGCATGTTGTCTACAAGAATTTATTTTAAAAAGTAAATTTCTGCAAATAAATTGATTTCCTTTCCTTTTTGAATTAATTTAAGTTCTACTTAAGTAAAATGTGTGATTGTTTTTTGTAACTTATTATTACCTATAAAAAAATGTTTTTTACTGGCCTTCACAATAAATTGCTTCTACAAAACTCTATTTAAGTGTTTATATAAAAAGTAAAACGTCACGACCCACTCACAAGATGCAGCAGAACAACGCCATCGTTGCTCATTGTCACCTGTACCGGACCAGTTTAGGATTTCTTTGGAGATTTTAAGGGCTTTATACAACGTACAACACATGTAAGTAACTTTTTACATTGCATAAAGTTAGGTATTAGGTGAATGAGCATGCAGACAGTATGTTAATGTTAAGTTTGTCAGTTTTGCAGGCACCATGCGGCCTTACCAAATGTCTTGAATTAACATTAATCTTAAAACAACTATATAGCCTATATTACAAATTATATTTATGCAATATTAATTAACAATTTTTCCCATTGAAAATAGTAATTTTTCTCTCCCCCAATATTTTTAACAAATTTTTATATTAATGTAGCATTTCTCATTAAAATAAAGAATAGGCCTTTCAAAAAAAAAAAATAATAATTTTTTTAGCGCCCCCTGGTCAAAGCAATGAAAAAAAATGTGTAATTGCATGGTGTAACTAATAGATGGCTTTATAGGAATCTATAGAGGCTTATGAACTCCCTAATTGTTTTTAGCCAACAATTGCTTACTCGCATTAAGTAGTAGACTTAAATATATATATTAAGACATTCTTAAAGAGTAATTTTTGTTAACTTTTAGGGTTTTTTTGTATATAAATATATGTATATAAATATTGATTTTAAATAGGTTTTTGCATTATAATTAGTCAAACCTGAACATTGCATTAACATTGCAAAAGAGAAGGCAAGCATCCATTTTTGGATTTAGAATTTAATTTTAGAATGCTGTTAATTTGAACATAATGATTTATGCAAACAACTTACAATGAACGTCTATTTTAGGTGTCTATGTTTGGAATATTTACAAAAATCAAATGTGAGTGTGTTTATTTTACAATCTTGATGATTTAGGGTGTAACCCCTGCACTGCTCTAAGCTTTTTCTGTTTTATGATTGAATTATTGAATGGATTTTACATTCTCAAAACTTTGCTCTGTGTTACAGACATAGGTGTAAGTGTGTGTGTTTGTGTGTGTGCGCGTGCGCGTGCGCGCATTTGTGATTGACTGATTTGTGATATCTATATCACACTCCTAATGTTTTATAGTGTCATCCGGTCACTACTGTGTAGTTGTTTTCAGATTTGTGATTGATTTGTAGATTGTGTGTATTCTCTTCTGACCGGAGGACCATAAGTGTAAAATAATGTTTTTACGCCCAGTTAGCCTGTTTGAATCATGTCCTCAATTTTTTTCTGTGTTCACATTCCAGGTGCCATAAAAGGTGCCACATATTACATATTCCGATGAAGCTGTGACTTTCTAAAAAAAAAAAATAATCCTTTCGGAAATGACCTAGGAAGGCTCAAGGGTTAAAACTCATGTTCGAAAACAGGTAATTTCCTGTACAGACATGGTCAAATGGACCCTAATTGAATTGTAATTGAAATTGAAATTGAAATGTAATTTCACAAACATTTCCTTTTTTAATTACCTTTTAGAAAAAGTATAATCAATAAACTTTTAATAGTACTTTTAATAACACATTTCAAAAACTTAATATATGAATTTAAGATTTATAAAAATGTTTTAACCACTATTTTTGACTACCACTCCCCACTCCCCACACTGTAAGATGTTTGTCATGGCATTGTTTAACGATAATATCTTTGTCTAAAAATAAAGTAATCTCGACAAACTATATATCTTTGAAAGGTTTCGGACTTCGGATTTGGTAACTGTTTTCCCGAGAAATTACAGAGCAACAGATAAATAGTGATAGAATCTCCATTTGTGATATGGTGCCAAACACACTTTTATTCTACATACATCTATTTTTACATACAGGTCCTTTTCAAAAAATAGCATATTGTGATAAAGTTCATTATTTTCTGTAATGTACTGATAAACATTAGCTTTTCATATATTTTAGATTCATTACACACAACCGAAGTAGTTTCAAGCCTTTTATTGTTTTAATATTGATGATTTTGGCATACAGCTCATCAAAACCCAAAATTCCTATCTCAAATAATTAGCATATTTCATCCGACCAATAAAAGAAAAGTGTTTTTAATACAAAAAAACTCAACCTTCAAATAATTATGTTCAGTTATGCACTCAATACTTGGTCAGGAATCCTTTTGCAGAAAAGACTGCTTCAATGCGGCGTGGCATGGAGACAATCAGCCTGTGGCTCTGCTGAGGTGATATGATTTCATATTTTCTCACATGCAAACTTTATAACTTTCTAAAATGTGCTTTTATAGTTTTTGTCACTTCTACAGCAGTCTGTGATGAGATAAAGCTATGTGCACCACATATGAGCCAGGAGAAAGAAGATGGGCTTTGCCGGGCCAGTTCCAGCGAGTTTCTTTCTCCTCTTGAGTTTGAGGGTTTATCTCCGACTCAATCGTTATTTCGGAGCTCCCTACCATGATGAGCTGTCCATTGCAGCATCGGAGGCCAAGTTCTCCCGCCTCAGTCTAAACCTTCCCTTGCTCCATGATAATGCTCCATGTTAATTTGTAAATATAATAATATATTTTTAACATTTTGTGCTGTATAATTTAATGTTAGACTGTAATTGGACACAAATTTCATATTAGCTATAATATTATTTTTTATTAATTGATAGATAGATTAACCAACATTCTGTAAGTAGATAAATTATTGCTCATGTTAGTTTGTGATATCAACGCATAAACTTTTAATGATTAATGAATCAAATCTAATTATGAAGTACAATTCAATTAAACACTTTTTAAAAAGATTACCAATTGAGGCAAGAGCAAGGACTAGCATACTTGTCAGATTGTAGAATCCTACTTCTCTCTTGAACACATATTGGTATTAGGTCATATTTATTGTGATGCTAAACCTTCCCTATCATATGCTTATTATATATTTACATTAGAGAGATAATACAAATGACAAATAACACCTGGAGACACACATCAGAGGAAAGCCTTTAATATTATAATGACTTACAAATTTTGTGTAAATATGCTATTAAAATGTAAAACATAAGCCTTAACAGCTAGAGGCAATATTGTAATGAACAATGCTAAAAATGTTGCTTTGTTTATCACCAAGGTGAGCCTTCAATATACACAATAGTAGTCAAAAGAAGTGTCAAGAAGGGATATTTGCTTTTAGTGACCATGCAAGTTTAATAAAACTACCGAATATACGGAGTATTACATTCACACTTATGCTCATCATCATTGTGTTTTGGTTCAGTCTTTCTGGTTTACTGTTTGACCTAGTCTGTTTAATTTTCATTAAATTGGGTTTGTAATGGTTGTTTTTACTTTCCTCCTTTGAATATCCTTGTTGATATTATTAAAGATTGTTTTTGATTTTCAATCTTCATCAAACTCATCCTTTCTACAACTTTAGCATGACCATTATGGGAGGAAGAACACTACTTTACACTAAATTTCATAAGTGTATTCATTTTATTTTTGCAGAAGCCATTCTCCTCATTCTCCCTTTGCTCATGTGTCATGCATATTTTTCCTAGGGTTGCACATTATTTCTAGAACATGATCAGATGATCAGGCATTGGTCTGATATGAAAATTATGTTGTTAATCCTTGCAAATCAGGGATGGACTAAAAAAAAATACATTGGATTTTCACCCTAATAGGTCCCGCCACAACTACAGCAACAAGAGGGACAATACAAATAAATAGGGAATAATTAGTGAAAACATCAAACAATAGGTTCATACAAGAACCAACCAATCAGAAAATGATGCACCATAAAAAAGAAACATAAAAAAAGACACAAACAAGAGGACCACATGGCAAGATAATATGACTAGACCGGGACCAACCAAAGCCAAAACATTTTAGGAGGGTGGATGGAGGGCCAGGGCCATGAAGGAGAACAGGAACTGAATCATGGAGCATTGGAAGGTTTAGACTGAGGTGAGAGAACTTGGCCCTTCCAGGTCACTTTCCTTCAGAGTTTAGCTCAAACCCTCAGCTGAGCACCACAGCAGAGCAGACAGGAGCAAAGATCCCCACAGTGGAGCTGAAGACTACCACAGCAGAGCAGATACCCACATTGAGCTAATGCGGCAGGTGACCACCAAAGACAGATCAGCTGGAACTGATCTGAGCAGAGAGAACAGAGAGGTTAACAGCGGGCTCTGCAGCAGTGACAGGGCAGACTGAGTTTATGAACAGGACTTCTTTGTTTGTGACAGGATAAGCTGATGCCACTGCCTTGGTTCTGCAGTTGAAGCCGCCACCTCGTTAGCAGACTCATGGACAGGAAAGTCCTCTGGGGGAGAGTGTGCAGCCCAAACACTCAAACTGTTGACCATTCTAGTAAAATCTTTCCTTCAAAAATTCTGCTTGTCATCTATCGTCAATATTGGTCCATCATCACTTAAATGTATGTATATTTTACATAAAGTAATATATAGTAACTTCATGAACATGAAAGAAAGGTTGAAATTATATGAATGTCTGCTTTTTGAAAGAAATGTAGCAGTTTTTTTTGTTTGTTTTTTTTAAGTTAAATAAATTTAACTGCATAAAAAGACCAACTTTGGGGTTAAAAAAAAATACAATAATTCAAATGTACACCTCCAAAGATATGAAGAAATTTGAAATAAAAACAATTTATATTAATATAATACTAAAATCAACCTGCATTCTAATAAAACACTAATAATAAAGGTCAGTACTATGTACCATTATGACGTTACTGTGAACCAAATCTTCCCAAGCACAGACAGAAACACAATAATGGTTATAATGTAAAGAATCAAAAAGGTCACATCTATGATTCTTGCGACTCTGGTCCAGCACAGAGATGTTTTTTCTTGTTGGTTTTGCTGTGTTACAGCCCGACACTCACTAAGGATCTGCTTCAGAATGTCCAGAATACAAGATTGTTCTGCATTCTGACCTCTGACTGAATCTGGAGAGTTCTGTAGAAATCTTATAGGATCTGTGAGATAAAATGGTTCTGGATCAACACCATATTTCTTGACTATATTCTTTATACTATTTATCTTCTTTGTAACCCTACCAGCACTTGTGGTTTCCAGCGATGCTGCTGATCTTCTCTCAGTTCCTCTGGCCATCAGAAAATTTACCAGAATGGTCTCCAGAATGCTGAAACCAATTAGACTGAAGACCGCACTGCAGTAAATCCCTGTGAAGACAGCAGCATGACTACAACAGGTAAATAACACCTTTGTGGATTAGAACGATTTCACTATTTGAGGTTCACTTTCCTGCAAGGTTTAACTCCAACCATGAAGTTTGTGTAAAGCAATATTAAATCTTAAAAGAGGCAGTGTTTTCTACTCTGAAAAACGTCTTAGGTAACACATGTAACCATGGTTCCCTGAGAAGGGGAATGAGACGCTGAGTCCATGTTATGATTTGTGATTTTGGCATTTGTTGGTAGCTCCTGGATCCTTCTTCAGGCCGATTATCAAACTTGTTGAACTTAAGTGAAATATAAAAACTGTGGATTACTTTCATCTTTTCTAAAACATTTCAAGGGAAAAGTGTCTAAATGGCTGAACCAATTCAAAGACTCAGAGAAGTCCTACACCAGCAACCTCATGGGAAGCCTGACAACATTTTAATAAAATGAATCTGATGAGCCTGATGACAGATGTTAATTAGCCTCCAGGATAGAGTGATTACTCTGGATCACTTCCCTGAGATCTTTCCTTCTCCCTCTAGCTTCAAAGGGCTTGGACCTAGTCTGGCACAACATAAAGGTTTTAAATACAGGAGACTTCCTTCACCTTCCCTAACTCCCTTTCCACCGGCTGTACTGAAAAGCTCAGAAGCTGAAATTTGGAATTTTTTTTCTTTCTCTCCAATATATTCCAGATTCAGCCACAGATGTCTCCGCCAAATGACTGATAGCAGCAGAAGTTTGCTTAGTGGCATGGAGAGCATCACTTTAATCTGAAACACTGACGCATATTCCTTTTACGTCTTACTCTCCACATCACACTAATGCTTAGTTCACACTGCACGATTTTTAAAAACACATCTATCTAGGGTATCATTCAGTTGTTGCTGTGTTCACATTCCATTATGGATCGACAACGGGAGGTTACACCCTCCATGACTGCATCAGGTCACTGAAATCAAAAACTCCTGTCAGGGTGAGTATTTTTTCAAAAGGTATTGACGTCAGAGTACGATTTTGACTCGCCGACAGGTTTTGAGAAATCACAGACAAATACCCAAAATCAAAGGCAAATAGGTGCTCGTTCACGCAGGTGACAATCACACAGTGTGAATTATCAAAAGCTGCGATCTGAGAGAATCACCGGTTTGTCGCCAACACCCGTGAGATATTTGACATGCTAAATATCTGGAACTGTCAGCGATTCAGAATCATGCCGTGTGAAATGTGTTCTGACTGAATAACATCGGCAATTACCTACAGCCAACATACACTGAGATCATTTGTTGCACTTTGTGTATTTGTGTGCACTATGTGTAATTGTTAGTTGCATCAGTAGTTGATGTTAGACTCACCAATCAGTGGGATTTTGTCAGCTGTAGAGGGCAGCGTGTCATTAAGAATCAGCAGCAGAACAGAAATAGACAGCAGTAAAGTGACTTTAAAGCTCAGCTTGTCTGCTCCACTTGCATCAATGAAGAAGGACATCACATCCAACACAAGGAAACAAAATACAGGAAGTATGATGTTGATGACATACAGCAGAGGTCTCCTCTTGATGGTGATCTGCCATATAGAAACAGAAAGCATCTAAACCAGAGGTTCAGTCATTTTACTAGAACACCAACACATGAGGTGCATATAAACTATTCTGTAAATACAGACACTGCATCCATTGCACTCAACATATTTTCTGACTGACACACTCCAAACTTGGAAACATAGGGCTTAAAGGAAAAAAATATCTGATTTGCTTGCTTGTGGAATATTCTATGCCATTTTTGATTAGTGCCTTCCTTACGGAAATCCAAAATAAATAAATAAATGTAATTTATGATCATGTATAAGGATAGATGCTAGTTTGCATCAGAAAAGAGAAGCCAAGCACTGCTTGCAGATGACTTGTGTGCTGATGTTTTATCCCAGATCTATGATTCATTCTGGAGTATCTCATCTCCAATGTGAATTTCTGTCAAACCACATGCAAACCACATTTGCATGTTAAATATTTGCATGTCTGATTTTGCTAAGTTTAGAGTCAGCATATTTTGTTGACCCTGGAACATTTTAATCCAAAAATCCATCTTTGGACTTAAACCTAACCTTACCCATGAGTAATGCCTAAAATTGATTTAATGTCAGATGAATGATACAGATGTAAAAGCATAAAACACTGATTGTAAGCCTAAATTTCACAATAAATATAAGCTGGAAGTTGGTTGTGGTTATGTTTCTCTTTCCTTCTGTTTGTTAAGAGAATGTTTATCACTTATGTGCCTCATCTGTGCTGCTTGGTTGATGGTCTTAAAGGTGACGCTTTTGTTTATTCATTGAGTTTTTATCATTGTCATATATTTAAAATACATTGAGATACATGTAATGCATTCCATAACTCGTGCATTGTACCTGATATATGAGCTGATCCTTCATATCCCAATAATATCCCACAGAAACATTAGACTTAATCATATTTATACTGAGGAGCTCCCACTCTCCCTGGGCCTGAAAGGTCTCCTTTGACTCATAGGTTATCCAGGTTGCATCTGTGAATGTTAGAACTTCAAGTTCTTCATCTGTGGAAAGAAACACATGAATTGTGTTCATTTATATTGTACCTGAAAAAAATAATTTTATAAATTACATATAAAATATAAATTAGAAGTAATCATGTTTGTTTGTTTGTTAACTTTGATTTGATTTCTAATGTACTTGAATATGCTGAAGATTGAAGAGTCAGATTGCAGCTGTTTATGTCAAATGGAAACTTGTACAGGTCCATCTTACAGGCTGAAGTTACAACTAAAATTTCAGACAAGACTGTGAAGGAATAATCGTAGAACTGCACATATGGAGACTCCTTTGTTCCAAACTCTGTCTTGATGCTAAATAGATCAAACAAAGCATTGGTGAGACAACAGGTACACAAAACTCATTTATTATTTATAAAAGCCCTAAATAGTTACATTCTGCAACATTAAATTATTTAAAATCAATCTTTTTCTTGTGTCAACTCTGTTACCATACCACATTTTGCCTTTAAATTGGTGGAATTGTCTCTCAGAATTGTGTAAGTTACAGGAAATAATGTCACTTTGAAAGCTCTGAAAACTATCTGCGCAAGTGTGGCACTGGCACTGGAGAGCACACAGGACTTTGGTGAGCATGGTAGCTACGAGCCGAACAGGGTTAGGCACCAACCCATAAACTCACTATGAAGTCCATAGGGACCACCACTAGCTAGTTTTAGAGACAGTAGCAGGCAGATCTTCAAGAAGTTAAAGTTCTTAGTCCAACTGTATATTCTTCCTAGCCCAACCAATCTTTACACCTGGGAAAAGGCAAAAATGCCTTTTCTATACCTTTCTACTATTACAATGTCCGGTATCCAAACCATTTCTTTCCGGGCCGAAAATGTACGCATTCCACAATATTCAGTCCTTTCCCATCCCATATTCATATTTGGCCAAGCCTGCAATTTTGAAATTCACAAGGGTTATCGGAAAATCAAATATGATAATGTATAGGAAATTGAGTAAAACTTTGAGTTAAATGGGATTTTAAAAGACTTACAGTTATTAATTTGACCTGTGTCGTAAGGCTTTGAGCTTTTTCATTCTGCATAAATGAAAATAATGAATGACTTAATCAATAAATCAATCAAAAATGTGCTGATAAAACTACTGTTTGATGTTTCATATGACCTAAATGAGAAGGTAAATCATTAGACTCACCACATCTATGATGGAGGCCACATATAGTTCCATATAAACATGTGTAGCATGTTCATAATTCAGGGCACGTTTCTGATTGACATTCTTCTCCAAGCCAAGATGTACAAAAAGTGTGTCATAAGCTGTTGCGTATTCTGTATAGTTGCACTTTTCAGCATCAGACATCGACTCTTTTCAAAGCACACAAAGTAAATATGAAAGAGAAGCAAGCTAACTTTTTTTTGTACACTCCACTGCATCAGTAGAAATAAATAACTTAAAATTAAGTTGAATTCACTTACAATATAAAGTTTTTTAGTACCAAAGTTCATCTTGTGTATATAAACATATATATAATTATTTTAGTTTAGAAATGAAGGAAACAACTTTACTTACCCGCTGATGCAAAAACGAACATTAGCCAGTGGAGGTACATGGTCAGTTGTAGAAAAACTCAATTTTGTGTTAATAAATCCAAAGTCACTGAAATACTTGTTTTGCAGAATCAGAATTAACTGTCATATTTATACAGAATGAGTGAGAAACTTGCCCCACCTCCCCAAACTAGTGTTTATTTTTTATCCGTAAGGTTGACAAATAGCTCCTGGGGGACATTACATTACAGGTATGTAATTATAATAGTCAAATATTTAAAGTAATCACACATCCACCTTTAAAACATAATCCTCTTAGGACCAGTAGTAATATAATACAATATCCCTTAGGGACAAAAAAGGGCTTTTCATATGAGTGAGTGACAGGAATTGTGTTCCCTTCCATCTCTACCAAACATCCAGAGCCTCTCATTTAGCAGTGCAATCAACACATTGCTTGTGTTGCTTGATAGGTAATTTGACTGATATGTAATCATAATTAAACAATAACTGACTATGTAATTCAGAAAGGTATGCCTTGTCTTATTTTTAGTATAAATATATTTTCCGGTAGTGACGTATAAATTCTACTATTAGGCCTAACTTTGGTCTATAGTTTCTACATTAAAGTTCTGTGTTCTATGTGATAATTTAAAAATGTGGACTGGACTATGAATGACACAAACATTTATGACAGTTCATCAAGTGTACAATACAGAAAACAGAAATTAAAGCCACAGTGTCTGCATCAAATGTGATAATTTAGAACACATCACAGTTATAGTTCATACGCTACAAACAAATTTCAGTACTTATGTTGCTTGTGCAATTTGTAGGCTCAGTGGGAATATGCCTTTAAAAATGTACACACTATTCACTGCAGTGTCCAGCTCAAATGAACACAGTGGCAGTAAAACAGCAACACATTTTATTCACTTTGAAAGAAATTAAGACAACAGTGTCAGATTATTAATAAATACTTCTAATGCAGCTCATTTGTTAAGACCTCAAAACTCTGGTGGTACACAATTTCTATATATTCTGTAGTCTATAGATTCTGTAGTCTAAAGCTGAATTAATTCATAGAAAACTGCATTCAGGTCAGAGATTTTTTATTTGGTTACACTTGGTTACACTTTATTTTGATAGTCCATTTAGACATTCTACTATAGGTAACTTTGTAACTACATGGGCTCTGGAGGATCGGGCCAATGCAGCGGGTCCTCCGCTACGGGCTCTGGAGGATCGGGCCAATGCAGCGGGTCCT
>JAUYWG010034051.1:0-19761 GCA_034779775.1 Enteromius afrohamiltoni
GCATTAGGCTCTGAGATTCATTGTTTATGAGCTGGTTGTGGGCACAAATCAACAAGAGATCTATTCAAGTTCTGTTAGTCCTTACGAGGGTCTTTTCTTTCTCTCTCGTGGTGGCTCCAGACCTTTAGGCGTCGAAGCTGGTCATTGATCAGTTTTATGACTCATGAATCATTTAGGGGAAGATTTCAAGATTCTCTTTGGAATTTTTTCCTTTGGCATCTTTGTCTGTTCACTATGAGGTCTTACAATATGCATACACACAAAGTGTCTTAAGTCTCTAAGACCAAATCATAAACTACGCTCCCTGCTGAATAAAAAACCCAACACAAACAATTACAGAAATTCTAATTGTTTCCACTACAAATACCATTACGAACATTACAAAACATCAACTGCTGACGGGATGAGTGCTCCTATGGGCTGGAACCCTCTGGGCACAAGCTGGACCCACTATACAATCACTGGATGGTTTCATCACTTACTTCTGTGAGGTTTTTGGTTGATCAGCGAGTGATGACACAGTGAGGTAACATCTTTTTTATGTTCAACAACAAAAAATGTCAAGTTTCGCACTCTAACTTCAGCCAGCAGGAGGAATGAGTGCTTGTTCCTTGCCCACCTGTCGGTAGGGATTAAATGCTGCTGCATTTGAAACGGAAAACACAGAGTTTCTCTTATCTCAGGGTTACCAAACTAAACTACCAAACTACTATAGTTTTCACTTAACCTCCTTTCTGAAACAGGCCCCTGATATTCAGTAGGCCGAGCTTAATCATTTGTTTCTCTGTATTATAAATAGCTTTTATTTTCTGTCAAGGGGTGGAGCAAACAATGAAGTACCTAGACAACAAACGAGTGGGCAGAGACATGAGTTCATCGATGAGAGTCCATGAGTGAAAACAGACATAAAACACAGAGAGTTCGCTGGGCACTGAAGCACTGGGCACTTCCAGCTGACTGTGACACATATGTAACTAAAAATAACAATTAAGAATTTAACATGTGGAAGGTTGTGGTTCTCCGGTAGTGGTCAGGCAGGTGCAGTTGGTAGGTGACGTCATTGATGTGCCGGGTGATTGGGAATGGACCTATGTACCGGGGTTTCAGCTTCCTGCAGGGCAGTCAGAGACAGATATCTCTGGTTGACAACCAGACTTAGTCACCAGGTTGATATACCAGAGTGGTGGAATGACAGGTGTCTGCATGGGCCTTGTGTCTCTGAACTGCCTGCTGGAGGTCCCACACCCTTTCGCTCTCTCAGAACTAGTAATTTACCGCTGAGGCTTCTGAAAGGTCTTCAGTCCATGGAAACAGTGGAGGTTAGAAACCTAAAACACATTGGAAAGGGGCTAGACCAGTGGTACTTTGATGGAGGGAATTTTGTGCATATTCCACCCAGGGTAGATACTGGCTCAAACTGTCCTGTTGTTTATGACAGTAGTCCCGGAGATACAGACCGATTTCTTAAATCTTGTGTTCAGTCTGGCCATTCATCTGCAGATGATACCCTGAGTATAAGCTTACTGACACTCCTAGTAGGCAGAAGAATTCCTTCCAAAGTCGGGAAGTGAACTGGGGACCTCTGTCGCATACTATATCCTCAGTAATTCCAAAATGTCTGAATACACCTGGTTAAATCGTGCCTCTAATGAAATTCACATTTTTTGTGTTCTCCGAGACATTGCAGGACTTGAGAGAAGTAGTGATAATGTACGGACAGTTTGGGTAAGTATATGAGGATATTGTCAATGTATATGATGACAAACTGATGGAGCATATCTCGGAAGATTTCATTCATGAAATTTGGAAGATAGACGGTGAGTTGGCAAGCTCGTATGGCATAACCAGATACTCATGGTGGCCTTTGGGGGTAATAAATGCAGTCTTCCACTCCTCACCCTTTCAGATACAGACCAGGTTGTATGCACTTCAGAGATCAAATATGCTGAATAACTAAAGGGAACTAAAGGAAGCGGGTAACAAACTTTACTGTTCGGCTGTTGAGGGCTCAGTAATCTATGCATGGCCTTAGACTCGAGAAGAAGACGGGTTGAGCGACAGAGCTGGCAGTAGGAGTGGGCGGCATGGTGAGTGTGGGCAGTGCTTAACGGTCTGAGGTCGGCTCTCCCGCCGGTGGGAGCGCGTGGCTTTTTTTCAGATGTCAGAGAATAAAACTGAAACTGCTCTGTCATATATGATCGCACATATAAGAGTAATACAGCATTTAAATCTGTAAAGGGTCTATTTTTTTGTATACTCTCACAATATCAACAGAACATTTTGCTTTTGATAAATAAAGATTATTAACAGGTTGTGTTCTCTGCTGTCTCTGTCTCCGTGATGTTCAGATTAAAACACGTAAATAAAATGTAACGTATGTGTAAATGTAATGTAACTGTACCTCCGCGAAAACGTGACTCACTGACATGAGAGATATATCTACAGAAAGCTGTATATTTCTACTCTAAAAAGTTATCACAGAATATGATTGTTTTCGACATGACTAAAGTTATCAGTATGAAAACAACACCATGTTCGTTTTCATGGTTAGAGCTCATTATTGTTAATTCGACCGCACCCCCGAGCTTCACTCGCTATTGTTATTACAATCATCCACGTGCAAGTTAAACGACATGTACACGCCCACAACAGCAGCGTGAGCTCTGCTTGAAAACATTTCTTCAAGTTCACTTCGGCTGCGTTTTGTTTCTGGAAGAAGACGCGCTGGGAGAAATAAGGTTTGCTTTACTTCAGACAAAGAAGATTTGACTCGTGACTCGATTCAGGAAGATATCATGAAAGGAATAACAGATGCATCGTGCAAGCTGACCCATGTTATAATGAGTAAGTTATGTTTCTTAATTTTTTTGCTTTAGTTTACATATTGTGGCATAAACTTATGCTTGAAATCGAGTGAAACGGTTTGAATATGAAAGGCACTCCATTGACAGACTTCTACATTTCTTACGATGTTTAGTGTTTAGTATTGATACTTTGTTCACAAATCTATTTTATAAATATATATCTATAAATGTTTAACGTCCTAAACAATAATAATAAAATCTTGGATATACTGTAAAATGCTCTTATATGATAATACAAAGTGTGTGTCGTCTATGACTACAAAATCACTCTATATAAATATATACCCTAAATATAATGATGTTAGCATGCTCACAGATGTTTTGTTGTTTGTTTTTTAGTGATCAGAATCACAGCAGCACAGAGTCCTGTCTCCTCTCTTCTAGCTGTTTTCCTCTAGGAGCACGGTTACCAACATCAGATGTTTGAGTACACTGATATTCTCTTAATAAAACAAGCTTTTATTTTTCTTGGAAAGAAGCAGCAAACACTTAAATATCAGGTATTATGTAGAGGTTTGACTTGTTGAACAGAATCTGTTTTCAGAATTGACTCAAAGTCTGGTCAGTGTGTTTAATATTCTTGACCTTCATTATGTATATTGAAATTATACCATGCTTTAAATAAAATACAAATCATTAAAAAAACCCTGTTTTTCTCACTTCTCCGCACAATCATTGTTACCTAACTTACTTGTCACTGTCACATTAATGGGCCATTAGGGGAGTTGTCTTTGTCTCTTCACATGTTAATCACTGAATATTAATGACCATTGTCACTCCCTCGCATACTTTCAGCATGAGCTTTCAGCCTCACAACATATGATATTTGGAAATTAAAAATGACAATAAATTAGCACCAGCAAACTTGTTAGCTAATCAGCATTAACATTAGATAACAATATTTCATGTTAGACCTACTTATTTTCTGTATGGTTATGAATAAACATTCATATCTGTGTACTCGACTAGTTGATCCAAACAATATAAAAATGTATACCGTTGATAAACGATATAAACACAGATAAACAATATAAACACATACAACTCTTAATACAACTGCTAACGTTACAGCAGCAGGGAATATGAACGTTTTTTGACTTAGAGACACTGATGTTGATGTGTCTGCATTCGTTTCAGTGGACTTAAATCGATCACCCTTTACTGCTGTGTAACAAACTGACAATTTTTACCATAATATGATTTTCAGTTAAAGTTACTTTTAGTTAAAGTTAACTTTCTTTTAGCACCATCAGTCGTGCACGCCAGTTGTTCTTGTGAGTTCGGTTCACTGGAGACTCGCTCTGAATAGATCGTTTGAATCAGTGATCTGATCAGTGATATACAAGTAACGATATGCTTTATGAAATATAGTGAAGAAGTACGACCCTTTGCTTAGTAAAAGTTGCTAAAAATAAAACTACTCCAGTAAAGTACAGATACTTGAAAAATGTACTTAAGTACAGTAACAAAGTACTACTTGTGTGTTAAAGTGGCATGCTTTTCTCTTGTGTTTGATTGTTCTTATATTTTAAGATGTTCGTGGTTCCCTTGTCTTTGATTGTCTGAGTATTTTGTTATAATTATAGTTGTGTTTGCAAATGGATTCTCTCTGCCTGATCTCATCGGTAGAGAACAACCAGCCCACACAAGAGAAAAGCACACTACTTAAATACACACAGACCCTCAGAGTAAACAAGGGGGCATAGGCAGTTGTCTATACCAACAGTATAAGTAATTGTAATTGTAGTCATTAACACCTTATCCCCCAAACTTTGCACATTGTTTCCATTAACCTACATGTATGTTTACCATGTTATGCTCACATTGAAAATCTGTGTCATACATGCAACATAATTTCAGAATAGGTGCACAAATAGTTGTAAAATACAGTATAAGTGCTTTATAATTTTGCAAGTTATTACCCCCTTTATTCCCCAAACATTGCGTATTGTTCCTTTAAGTAGGTACTGTGGACGTACTCTGTAGTTACAAATTTTTACAAGTTGTAAATTCTGTTTAATTATGCTGTACAGTGCGGGATAAAATCTAAAGATTTACCTGTTCTTTTTGTAAACAAAGAACTTAGTAAAGTATTACTGAAATATATACATTTTACTTGCATAAACCTTTTCTTTAAAAAAGTGTTTCATCCTGCATAGTTCATCAATAAGTGGCAGCAGATTTTATTTTATTTTCAGAATTATGTGTTCTTTTGCAAGCATGTTTTTAATCCAAATGCAGCTCTAGTGTTACTGTCAGTTTTGGTTACTGGTCGTTTCGTGTCTTCCATGTATCCCTTATTTGGTAGTTCCTGATGTCAGAGTGATTTTTAGTTAATTTGTTCCCAGCCGTGTCCCCTAGGTGTTTTGAGTTGTACACGTGTTATGTTGTGTATTTAATGTCTGTGTTTCCTGGTCTCCCTTGACAGTCCTTAATGTTACTTTCTATGCTTATGTCAAGTCTGCATTGTATCTATTGTTCCTGAATTTGTTAATTAAAAGTTTATCGTTTGGCTAACTCCACGACTCCTGCATTCTAGTTAGCACTACGTAACACCTAGTGGGAAGGAAACAAAAACCTGCATATTTTCATGCACAAAGCCTGGTCAAAGTAGACGTAAGAAGCAAAAGCTCTTAAAATTTATTTTAAATTATTACATGTTATTTTTTATTACAGAAATTTAAATAAAGATATAATATGTAGTTTGAAAGTCCTAACACATACCCAAAGTTTCACTTGCATTCTAAAAACTGGTAAAAACAGACCAGATCAAGAGGGTTTAAAACAAGACCATTACCTCCTTCAGCAAACACCACAATCACAATCAAAGACTATTCAAATAAACAGATTTATATTCCAGTAATAATAAAAAAAAAAAATTCTCTGTTCTTTTACTTTTGCTTCTGTACTTCTATAGTTTATTCTTGTAGTGTTGACTCTTGTTGAATCTGGGGTTGTGAGTAAAATAAAATGTTCTTTTTATTCAGGTTTTGGATGAAAGGTGAGCCAAATGACCAAGATGGGAATGAAGATTGTGTTATAATGAATCCAATGTCCACCCTGAAAAACTGGAATGATATCCCATGCTTACTAAAGAGTAACATTCTTTGTGAATAATAAAGGTCATTGTGTCTTGTCATGAATAAAAAAAAAAACATCAATGTCTCTTAAAATCCTGTAAGCTCATTGTCTGTGTTGATGTGACAATTGCTTTATCATTGAATAAAATTACCAATAACCATCTCTTTCCCTGCCAGCGTTTATGAAGTTGCCAGCCACCGCCACCATTTTTGATGACTTTCACTAAAATGTTATGCTTTCCAGAATTTTTTGTTGTATATCAATATCTGAACATGCAATACATCAAAATAAAGATCTTAGCCTCTACTTTTAAACACAAAAACATCTACTTTATTCTTAAAAAAAAAAAAAAAGAACACACTTGAATGTGTTACAATCCTCAGGTGGAGTTCCCTTGGTGTCTCCACCAGAGGACATTCCAGTTAGATCAGTGCCATGCTCACAGACTCCATTGCCAATCATGCCTCATTCCTGGGACTGATTACACACACCTGCACCTCACCACCACACCCACGTACGGACAACACACAGACACACATATAAGTCTGATTCAAACAACCACTCAGTGCGAAGTCTTGATTTGCCATGGCTATCAGTTCTGAGCATTCCCCTGTGTTTCTTTGATCTTGTTACTGACCTCGGATTGTTTATTTCCCTTTTTTGATTGTTTGCTGTCTGCCTGTGTACCTCAACCTTGTGGTTCTTTATTGCCTCCTTTGCTCTGTTTGCCGGTGTTTGACCCTGCCCATAAGAACTCTCATCCTGTCCTGTCACACCTATGAAAACTCCCTGTGAATACTTGCCCTGTTCCGCCTGAGCTAAGGAGGCCGTCTATAAACTCTTGCCCTGTGCCGCCTCGGTTACGGAGGCCATCTATGGACTCTTGCCCTTCTCCCGCCTCAGTTATGGAAGTCGTCCACAAACTATTACCCTGTCTCAACTCAGCTATGGAGGATGTCCCTGATTCCTTGTCCTGTCATGGCCATAGGGGCCACTATTGAACCCTTGCCTTGCTACGTTACAACCCCCAGCTGGAGTTCCCTCTGTGCCTCCAGACCAGCCAGATCAGTGCCACGCTCACTCCATTGCCCATCATGTCTCATTCCTGGGACTGATTACACACACCTGCACCTCATCACCACACCCACATACTGATTGCTCTCTCTCACACACACACACACACAAGCCTGACTCCCACTCAACAACCACTCAGTGTGAAGTCTTGATTTGCCATGGCTATCAGTTCTGAGCATTCTCCTGTGTTTCTTTGATCTTGTTACTGACCTCGGATTGTTTATTTCCCTTTTTTGATTCTTTGCTGCCTGCCCCAATATCTGCCTGTGTTCTCTCGGTTCTGTATTGTCTTCTTTCCTCTGTTTGATGGTGTTTGACCCTGCCCGTAAGACCTCTCTAATAAAAGAGCTGCAAATGTAGGATCACTTTCATCAACACTCCTAAACCTTGCACAGTCCTTTACCTCTTCCTGCCTCTTCCTGGCAGTTTTCATTTATATGCATTTAGTGTTGCATAGTTTATATGCATTTGCTTACATATGGGATTGCTCATTTTTGTTTTTGGGTTAAAAAAAAATTCTCTTTCATGAGATCACTTTCTCTTTTTGGTCGGGTTTCATTTCTACAATAAGATTGATGGAATATGGATGTTTCAGGAATCACATGTGAACGTGCACGGATTTGCTCTTGTTTCTACATTTTGATAGATTAATAAATGAGGCCCAGTATATTTGAGGAACCATCAAAATAAAGTACTAGCATATACATACTACTAATACTCTAATGAAGGCTAGTTGACATGTAGTTGCTGAGTTACTAATCAACAACTATCAAAATAATCAAGCTAATATTATATATTTAAAAATATATCATATTACACATTCATCTGATCTGACTATCTGATCTTATGGCTTTTAGCAAGATATGAGACTTATAACGCATTATATGCCTTATTCAGCCATTTTAATTAGAAACCGAGGCTGTGAGGGATAGCTGGATTGTAGCAGACCAGCACCATTCGCTGTGACATATTGTTGTATCCCATAATTATAAATTGTTAGCCGTTTAAAAAAAAAAGAAAACATTTCACAAATTCTGAATTTTTGACCTTCCCTCCGCCTGGATGTTATATACTGACAGGAGATAATAACGACTCACATGGAAGAAAAAATACATAACTTTGGCAAGAACATGAATGTCTTTACAAAATAACATCAAATATATACCACAGTTGAAGACAAGAAGAAAAGAAAAGTTGGTCATTGATCGCTGAACTATCTCCACTAACAATATTCATGTATTTTAGAAATACTCTTTATGCATTTAGAATGTAGGGTATTATCATTTTTTTTATTTGGTTTATTTATATTTTAAATTTAAGTTAACATAATTGGAACGTTGGAAGTTTGTTTTTATCCTATATACCAAGACAATGAGTTTGTCATAAGCCAGACCTCCGTGGCTCTCTCCAACCATCATCAACGGGAACCTTCCCCGGAGTATTAATGTTCATACCCCTACCTGTTTCACCCACACACCTCTGTGATTTCCAGGTCTTTCTATTCCACTCACTACGAATAACTCTTGATAAGCTTGATACCCCGATCTCTCTGCCTGGACACTTGTACTGTTTTGCCTCTTCTTTGTTGTGCTTGTTTGCTGATGTTTTATTTCTGCCTGTTTGACACTGTTTTGTTGTATTTTGGGGCCCATGAGATGTTTGGACATGCTCTGATATTTTAGCTTTTTTCAGCAACTTAGAACATATTTTTGACCAACCTGTATTTTTCAGGACAAACTGCACTACAATAATATGTCACCAAAATTAATTTACATGTTTGCATTTTTTAGGAAAAAAATATTATGCGTGGTTAGTAGGTTTTGTGAAAATAAAACTAGCTGAAATAAGGCCATTTAACACACAATAGTCCTGCACAAGACTTTTGAGCAAACAGTCTATTAGGCTAGAATATTTACTTCACAATGATTTGAAAGTAGCTTTACTCCTGATACGACACTTTCATGAACAAACACATCACCAAGTTCGTCACATTACAGGTGCGATAAGATCTGCCGGCAATTGGATAATAGGAGGTAAAAGACACGTGAGGAGTCTGATCCATTCCTGTGTTGTATGTCGTAGACTCAGGCGGGACTGTGAAACTCAAAAGATGGCAGATCTGCCCAAAGACAGATTCAGTGCAGAGCCACCTTTCACACATGTTGGAATAGATGTGTTCGGCCCCTGGTCAGTGTCTGCTCGAAAAACAAGAGGTGGCATCGCAGAAAATAAAAGATGGGCAGTCTTATTCACGTGTCTAAGTATCAGTGCCATTCACATACAGGTGATTTAATCTCTGAGTACCTCTAGCTTCATTAATGCCTTAAGGAGGTTCTTGGAAATCCGGGGTCCAGTGAAACAGATTCGCTTGGACAGAGGAACTAATTTCATTGGGGCTTGTTAAGATCTACAGATACTCATTCTAATGTGGATGAAAAGGCAGTGGAACGCTTTCTGTCAGATCAGGGCTGTACATGGACATTCAACCCTCGCTACACTACAGTACAGGCGAAAGTGGCAACATCAACAACCCAACGTCTCCAAAGGTTGTATAGTCCTGCTGGCCCTTGGGTGTAATAACAGAAACTTACCCCGGTCAGGATGAACAAGTCAGGAAAGTACAAGTGAAGATCATTGGGAAGGATGGACCCAAATTGTTTCTCAGACCAATTAATGAAGTCATACTACTCCTCCAGGAAGATCCTAAACAGGATGTCAAGAATTAAATTTTAAAAAAGAGTTTTGTATTTTTAGAATACCAGACGGGGAGTGTCCTGTTCTATTGAGTTATTCACATTTAACCTTGTATAAAATTGCAGTTTGGTGACTCCTTCTGGTCAAAGATTGGTACTGCACTTAATGTTAGAGTCCTTGTTTTGATGACATAATAAACGTGAGTCTAGCAGTAATACAGAAGAGCACATTGTCATGGCTGTTAATTCTCCCTGATTTAAGTTGATTTGAAGGCACATTCGGTATGTAGATGTTTTATAATTATTATTTTACTTATGTTTATGTAGACATACGCTATATTCATGTTATTTTACATGTTGGATATATAACTTTGTTCTTTAAATGTTCATGTGATCCCATGGAGCTATTTTCAAGCAAAGTCCAAAGCTCCAGACGCCTCACAGCAGTAGCTTTGTCCGGGGAGAGTCACCCCTTCGTGGGCATTCATCGGTTCATTTGAGCCCATGGAGCTGTAATTTAGTCGTTCAAAACCAAAGTCCAAAGCTCCAGGCCCCTCACATCAGCAGCCTTCACTAGCCAGAGTCACCCTTTCTCGGCCGTTCGTCTGTTCAAAAGAGCCCGTAGAGCATTCGCACCAGTCGGTTGCACCAGTCGGTTGTCCAGCCAGAGTCAGGCCTTCAAAAAAAGCTTGACGACAAAATTTGTCCCCCATGTAAAAACGAAACCCAGGATTTTGGGCACCTCCAGAGCGCGGTCGAATTCGCCTCAAGCCCGGGAAGAGGCACCTTTCTCGACCAAGCTTAGTGCCTCGAAGAGGGTGGAAGTGCAACGACCACCCGTCCAACAGTGCATTTTTCACCACTTTTTCCACACTTAGTGCATTTTTCAGAAAGTCCATCATCCACAGCCGCTTTTCCACGGGACTTCTGCCCGAACGAAGGGCACCCTGTCGGCCGTGGCCCTCTCCCCGAGCACCCTGGGGGGTCGGAGGTTTCAAATTTTAACCTTTTTTGACCGTTTCGGCCCGAAAAAACCTTAACGGGTGTAACTCGGTCTGGGAGAGGGCGATCCACGCCAAACTCGGGTCGGTGGCAGAGGCCCTCGAGCCCTATCGGACGCCGCCTCCCCCGAGTCGATAGCCCCACGGTGCGGCCGAGATACACCCCACCACCCCCTAACACTTGACCGCTCATAACTTACCCCTGGAGGGGGTCAGAGCTACTAAACTCAGGCTCTAACCTTACCCGCCTGAGCCCTATCAGACGCCGTCTCCCCCGAGTCGATAGCCCTACGGGGCCTGAGATAAACCCCACCACCCCCTAACACTTGACCGCTCATAACTTACCCCTGGTGGGGGCCAGCGCTACCAAACTCGGGCCCTAACCCTAACCGCCCGAGCCCTATCAGACGCCGTCTCCCCCGAGTCGATAGCCCTACGGGGGCCTGAGATAGACTCCATCAACCCCAAACACTTGACCGCCCGCGGCGGCTCCACCCGGGCCCGCGCCCTAGGCTTCCGCGCCACCACGGCGGCCCTCCTACTCGTCGTAAAGCTCCATGGGCTCCTACTCGTCGTAAAGTTCCATGGGCTCAAATGAACAGATGAATGCCTACAAAGGGGTGGCTCTCCCCAAACAAAGCTACTGCTGCAATGCAGGAGGTTTTGTTTGCATAACATTTTTAGAACATGAAAAATGGTGTGATCAAATTTTATCATACGCCCTATTCAGGTAAGACTAGTGCAAGTGCCTGGATGTCTATGTTTATGGACATACGCCCGATGCAGGATTTTTAAATGTATTGTGACGGCCACCGATCAGCGTCGGCCTGGCAACACAGCACCGCCACCTGGAACCAATCTGCCCGGGCCAATCGTTCACGGCCGGACCCGAATAAAAGGAAAACCACAACACGGAATTGTTGAGCACCGACTCCATTCATGCTATTTGTGAATGACTTACCTTTCTCTATTCCCCCAGAAGCATCGCCGTGAATGAAACGCCCAGGCACCACACACCACGAGCACGATTCACTGGTTAGAGTGAATCTGCGAGTGAAACAGTCTCACTCACTCACTGTTTTTTTTTTCTGTTTCACCTCACAGGCGCGCGCCTCTCTTCCCCAACGCCACCATCATGCAGGATTATCTGCGGCAGCTGACAGAGATTAGTGCTTGACAGCAACAATACTTCGAGCACATGGCAGAGCACCATGGAAAGCTGGAAGAGCACTTAGTGGAGCTACGCTTTGCGGCCGCCCACACCACGCTGCTCCCGAATCCCTGCGCCGCTGCCTGCCGGGTACTACCCAAGTTAACAGCCGATGATGATGTAGAAACATATCTGCGCATGTTTGAAGCCATGGCCGCCACGGAGGGCTGGCCGTGAGACACATGGGCAGCGGCGCTCGCTCCGCTATTGTCCGGTGAGGCTCAAAGAGCGTATTTTTCACTCCCCATAGAGTTCGTTCAGAACTATAGTAAATTAAAAGAAGAAATCCTCGCCCGGCTGGGGCTATCGGCTACTACAGCAGCCCAGATGTTCTACGGATGGGAATATAAAGTGCGGCTCCCCGTTCGAGCCCAAGCAGTGGACCTGAAACGTTTCGCTGATCACTGGCTGCTCGAAGACCACGCCACAGCGGACCAAATTATTGAGAAGGTGGTAGTGGACAAATTCGCCAGCCTGCCGGGATGAGTACAGAGGCCCGCCAGTCCCCGGGATGAGCCTATGCCGACTGCCCCACCTGCACCGAGCACCAAGAAGTGGATGGCAGGCTGCACTGTTCACAAGGGAGTGCCCAGGGAGGCGCCATGAGTCTCAGTGGGGGTCCAAGGGAAAATTTACCGCGGAGTTCTCGACTCAGGGAGCAGCATCACGCTGGTCAGGCCAGAAGTTGCAGGGCCCCGGCCAGTCAGAAGAAGCACTCTCCCCGTGACGTGTGCATGGGGACACCCAGCAAGTCCCCATGAGTATTGTGGACATTAGAAGAGGAGCTGACAAGGCTGTCGTAGAAGTGGGAATCGTCAGCAACCTGCCTGTGCCCGTTCTACGAGACTGGCCGGGGTTCAAAGAGGCTCTGACCGGTGCAGCGCAGCCCAGCCGCCCACCACGGAGGAGACGATGCCGGCCATCCCGGGGAACCAGACTGGCCCTCGCCACCACGGACAGCAGGAGAGACGGTGAGTTCCCCTCTCGTGATACTAATGTGTCTTGATGTGTTCCAATAGGTCACGGGAGGGGGGGCCTTCGGAGTGGCTAAACGGGAAGACGACCAGCTTAAGCACTGCTTGAAACAGGTCCGGGTGATAGATGGCCGGGAAATCCATCCAGCCCCTCACCCTCTCCCGCACTTCATCGTCCAAAACGGCCTCTTGTACTGTGTGGCTCAGAGGAGGGGGGAGGAAAAGCAGCTGTTGGTAGTGCCCCGCTCCAAAACAGAGATGGTCCTGGAACAGATGCTCTGGCGGGTGGCGTCCAAGGACAGAAAAGACTGGAACCTCCTTCTGCCCTATGTCCTGTTTGGGATCCGTGAAGTACCCCAGGCCTCCACCGGGTTCACCCCATTTGAGCTCCTGTTCGGACGCCAGCCCCGGGGCCTCCTAGATGTGGCACGGGAGGCGTGGGAGCAGCAGCCAGCACCCCATCGGACCGTGGTGGAACACGTGAGGGAGATGAGAGCCAAGATTGAAAGAGTCATGCCATTAGTCCGGGAGCACCTGGTTCAAGCCCAGCAACGCCACTTAAACCGGGCGGCCGAACCGCGGGAGTTCCATCCGGGAGATCGGGTGATGGTCCTGGTCCCCAATGTCGCCTGTAAGTTTCTTGCCCAGTGGCAGGGGCCATACACCATGGAAGAATGAATTGGACCGGTAAACTACCGGGTGCGATAACCGGGGAGAAGGAGAACCACTGAAATCTACCACGTGAATCTGCTGAAGCGATGGGTCGGGGACCAGGACCAGGTGGCAGCACTCGCTCTACCCCAGCCCGCGGTTGTTGACAATGTACCCACACCTCTCGGCCGCCCAGAAGACGGAGCTGAGGCACCTGGTCAGTCAGTTCCAGGATGTGTTCTCTGAGACCCCAGGCCATACGGAGGTTCTGCAGCATGACATCATCACCGACCCAGGATTCATCGTCCGGCAGTGGCCCTATCGATTCCCAGAGGCCCGTCGGCAGGCTGTGGAGGCGGAAATTCAACAAATGCTTAAGCTGGTGGTAATTGAATCTCGGGAGTCCGTGGTACAGCCCAATTGTCCTGGTCCCAAAGCCAGACGGAACCCTCAGGTTTTGTAATGAATATCGGCGACTCAACGAAGTGTCCCAGTTCGCCGGATACCCCATGCCCCAGGTGGATGAGCTGCTGGAACGGTTGGGAAGGGCCCGGTACCATACCACACTCGACCTGACTAAAGGCTAATGGCAAGTCCCCTTGTCCGAAGAGGCCAAGCCGAAGACTGCGTTCTTTACCCCCTCAGGACACTGGCAGTACCGGACCCTTCCCTTCGGCCTCCACGGGGCACCAGCCATGTTCCAGTGGCTCATGGACGTCATCCTCCGCCCCACACCAGGAGTACGCTGCTGTGTACATCGATGATGTGGTTATCCACTTGGAGGCATGGGAGGAACACCTGGAACGGCTCCGGAGGGTTCTGTCTGAGCTCAGTAGGGCTGGACTTACCACCAACCCCCGCAAGTGCCATCTAGCCAGATCAGAGGTGAAGTACCTGGGCTTCGTCATCGGGAGAGGACTGGTCAAGCCCCAGGAAAAAAAGATCCAGGCCATCCAGGAGGCATCCCGGCCCACCACAAAGTCCCAGGTATGAGCTTTCTTGGGGTTGGCGGGATATTACCGTTGTTTTATCCCCAGCTTTTCCTCCATAGCTGCCCCCCTATCAGACCTGACCAGGAAGGGGCACCCTGAGCGGATCCTCTGGACAGAACAAGCCGAGGGGGCTTTCCAGGCCTGGGAGAAAGCCCTGACCGCGGAGCCCTGAAGCGGACTTCAACCGCCCCTTCCTGGTGCAGACTGATACCTCCGATTCGGGACTCAGAGCCATCCTTTCCCAGGAACATCAGGGAGAGGAGCATCCGGTCGTCTACATCAGCCGTAAGCTGACCCCAGCAGAGAAGAACTACGCCGCCGTGGAGAAGGCCCTCGCCGTCAAGTGGGCAGTCCTGGAGCTCAGGTATTACCTGCTTGGGAGAAAGTTTGACCTCTATATAGATCACGCACCGCTGCAGTGGATGGCCCGGGCAAAGGACACGAATGCCCGGGTGACCAGTTGGTTCCTGACGCTCCAGGACTTCCACTTCGACGTGCGACACAGAGCTGGATCCACCAACGTAGATGGCCTCTCACGGCTTGGGTCAGCTTACGCAGGTCTGTTAGGGGTCACTCCCCACCCACCCCCTTCTTCCCCTCTCTTCTATCTGCGCAGGACCAGGACGCCACTTATGGGGGGGGGGTGATGGCCACCTGGCAACACAGCACAGCCACCTGGAACCAATCTGCCCGGGCCAATCGTTCACGGCCAGACCCGAATAAATGGAACACCACAACACGGAAGTGTTGAGCAATGACTCCATTCATGCTATTTGTGAATGACTTACCTTTCTCTATTCCCCCAGAAGCATCGGCATGAACGAGACGCCCGGGCACCACACACCACTAGCACGATTCACTGGCACCTGGACGAGGACAAAGATGAAACCAAGCAGCACAGCCACGCTGAGCACCACCACCATCACCGTATTGAAATACTCACCGACTTTACTTTAATAAATCCACCCTCTAGGGTTTTGTGTTCACAACCACTGTTGTCTTTCGTGTTCTCTAGCGCCAGGATCACAGTATATAAAAATAATGCATTAAAATGTAGGACAATGGTCAGTAATTTTGACACAGGTTTGTATACCATTATTTATTACTTTTAACCCAGTTTACATTATTATGGCATACATTGGTGTTTATTTTTACTGTGAACCTTATTACTGCTAAGATAAGTGGTACCACCTAGACTAGTGTGCTATTTTCTCTTGTTATTATATTTTTACATATTTGTCAGTATTCTTCATTTTCAGTAGATCTAAACTGTAATGTTTTGTATATATTAAGTTTTTGGAAAACAAGACATAAATGGCACATAAAAAAAAAATAAAACAAAGTGAAGAAAATTAAATAATTGTAAGGTCTGAATTTCTTTAATCCTTCCAAGAAAGCATGCGAAATGCTGAGACCTCTAAAAAGACAATAAACTGTGATCTGCCTCGTCCTACGTGGGAAAGAGAAACCGGTGGATCTCTCGCAACCAAAGGCATGCAGTAGGACAATAAACTAAGCTGAAACACCCCAGGACAGTTGTCACTGACAGCGCTTCTGTGGTGCTCTCTGAACGGCAGCAGGGGGAACCTTCCCCTGAGTTCTAGTGTCCCCCCGGACTTGTGTCCCCCTCGCACCTCAGCTCATTCACGCCAAAATGCGTGGTTTCCCCACCTATTTAAGGGACTGACTTCCATATCGTTCCCCCATGGACATATCTCTGAGCTTTTCTTCCCGTGTTTGCTTTACTGTGTATGATCTTGGACTGTGTACCCCGACTACGAACTCTGCTGCCTGCCTTTACAAAGTAAGCCTGTTTTTGACCATCCTTCTGTCTGTACCCACTGCATCTGTTTGCTACTGTGCACCTACCTTGCTCGGCCACTGCTCTGTCAATAAAGCCTTGCAAATGGATCCTACTGTCTCCGAGTCTGCATCGCAGATGACTTCGCCAGCACAGGATCCAGTGGCTTTACTGAATGTTGTTTCTGAGGTCTCTCGGCAAGGATCGCTGCTGGCCTCTCACCACCAGCAGTTGGGTACCCTCACTTCCATGACCGAGGAGCTGGTTCGGTCTGTAAATGCCCTCACCGCCGCTTTCAATCTGCCGCGATCTCAACCGGAAGTGCTGGCGGCGGCCGCCATTACCACGGCGCCCGCTCCCACGTTGGGCTCTTTCAAGATGTCGCTCCCCAAAAAATATGACGACTCCCCGGGTAACTGCAAAAGCTTCCTTCTGCAATGCTCCATCTACCTTAACCAGCAGCCGCACGGATACCCCACTGATGATAGCAAGGTTTCTCTGATTTGTTCCCTGTTGACTGGCAGGGCACTTCAGTGGGCCACGGCGCTGTGGGAGGGCCAGCAGATGGCGTTCCCCTCCTACCAGCACTTCCTGCGCCAGTTTCAGGAGGTGTTTGATCATCCTGTGGACGGCAAAGAGGACGAACTGCTAAGCCTGCGTCAAGGTTCATCCACAGTGGCAGACTTCGCGATGGCTTTCCGCACCCTGGCAGCACAAACTGGATGGGAAAGCAAGCCCCTAAAGACCCTGTTTCGGCGGGCACTCCGCGAGGACCTCCAGGCTGAGCTGGCTTGTCGCGATGAGGACAAGACCCTGGAGCAGTATATGGAACTGGCCATTAAAACGGACCACCTGCTCCGCTCCCGCAGAGGGCGCCGTTATGCTCTCCCACTTCCAAGCTTCCAGACACCCAGCACTGAGGAGCCCATGCAGATCGGTTTCACCCGGCTCACTGAGGAGGAGTGTGAGCGTCGCATGAGGTTGCGGCTGTGCCTGTACTGTGGTCAGGCAGGACATTACCGGGCTAACTGCCCCACCAGACCTCCTTGCCCCGCTGCTGCCAGGGTAAGCGCGTCTTATTTATCTACTTCTTTAGTAGTGTATGCTCGCCTCAGCGATGGGACGCTTGCCATAGACACCAAGGCCTTCATTGGTTCAGGGGCAGTGGGGAACTTCATTGACTCTGTTTTCGCTAACCAATGTCACTTTCCTCTTGTTCCATGTTCCCCGAATGTGGCAGGCCTCGACGGACGCCCATTAGGCAGTGGCCGAATCACTCTACGCACTGAAGCACTCACTCTCACCATCACCTCCCACGACGCAAGCACCGCTCAAAGACACCATGTCATCCGTTCACCCTGTCACCCCATCATCTTGGGATTCCCCTGGCTGGCTTTGCACGACCCCACAATGTCTTGGAGGGAGCTCAAGATAACCCAGTGGTCCCCCACCTGTCTGCAGCACTGCGCCTCGCCCCAGGCCTCAGCCATACCCCTGGACTACCATGATCTCCTGGAGGCCTTCAGCAAGCAAAGGGCCACCCAACTACCTCCTCACAGGGACACCGACTGTGCCATTGATATCCTACCCGATGCAGCGCCCCCCGTGGCCGGATTTACCCTCTGTCTCAACCCGAGACCCAAGCCATGCAGGAGTACATCCAGGAGGAGCTGGCCAAGGGTTTCATCCGCCCCTCCACCTCTGCCATCTCGGCGGGGTTTTTCTTTGTAAAGAAGAAGGACGGCTCCTTACGGCCTTGCATAGACTATCGCGCATTCAACGAGGTGACTGTCAAGTATCGCTACCCCCTACCACTGGTCCCGGCAGCCTTAGAACAGCTCCGCATGGCGCACATCTTCAACAAACTGGACCTGCGCTGCGCTTACAACCACGTCATGCCTTTTGGGTTATCTAACAGTCCGTCCGTCTTCCAGGCCTTGGTCAATAACATCTTCCGGGACTATCTCAACCAGTTCGTGTTCGTCTACATTGACGACATTCTCATTTATTCAAGAGACCTCCAGGAACATGTTCAACATGTGCGGGATGTTCTTCAGAGACTCATTCTGCATCAGCTATATGCCAAGCTCCCCAAGTGTGAGTTTCATCTCCAGTCCATCTCGTTCTTGGGCTACATCATCAGTGCGGAGGGGGTAGCTATGGATGATGGCAAGGTATCAGCAGTGGTGAACTGGCCACGACCCCAGACCATTAAAGATCTACAGTGGTTTCTGGGATTCGCTAACTTTTATAGGAGGTTAATTCTTTTCTCGTAAATTGAACCCAGCCGAAAGGAATTATGAGGTGGGGGACAAGGAACTCCTCGCTATGAAGGCAGCCCTCGAGGAGTGGAGACACTGATTGGAGGGTGCGAGCACACCCTTTCTGGTTCTCACTGATCACAGAAACTTACCTAGGTACCTGAGGACCGCTAAACGACTAAACTCCCACCAAGCAAGGTGGTCTCTGTTCTTCACCCGGTTCTGCTTCAAGATCACCTACCGGCCGGGCTCTAAGAACTGTAAGGCGGATGCCTTGTCCCGCCAATTTGACCTACCCTCTCAGGACTCCCAACTCTCCCCAATCATCAACCCAGCCTGTATCGTGGCCCCTGTGTTATGGGACATCATGGCTGAGATTAACAGTGCCCTCGGGGAGGATCCCACCCCACCCGACTGTCCCCCTGATCGAATCTATGTTCCCGAGACTCTCCGTTCCCGCCTCCTACACATGATCCATGACAGCCCTAGTGCGGGTCACCCAGGAATTCAGGCCACTTTGGAGCTAGTGACCAACCGGTTCTGGTGGCCGGCTCTCCCTCAAGAGGTTGCTAGCTTCGTCAAGCCTCCCACCTACGCCCGGCCGGGTTACTGCAGCTGCTCCCCATTCCTCAGAGGCCGTGGTCCCACATCGCCATTGACTTTGTGATTGATCTGCCCCTCCCACAAGAACACCACCATCCTGTCTATCATTGACAGATTCTCTAAGACCTGCCATCTCATTCCCCTACCAAAACTCCCGTCTGCCTGGGAGACTGCTCAGACACTTATGAACCAGGTCTTCCGGTTCTACAGCCTACCTGAGGACATCGTTTCGGACCGGGGCTCCCAGTTTACCTCTTGGGTGTGGCAAGCCTTCTGCACGCAACTGTACATTAACATCAGCCTGACCTCTGGATATCACCCCCAATCCAACGGGCAGGTCGAGCGCCTCAATCAGGAGCTGTCTCGGTTTCTGCGTACTTACTGCCACGCCACCAACAGGATTGGAGTGAATATGTTCTTTGGGCAGAGTATGCACAGAACTCTCTCAGGAAGCCAGCCACCAACCTGACCCCCTTCCAGTGCGTACTCGGCTTCCAACCCCCGCTATTTCCCTGGTCGGGTGAGACCACCAACCTTCCCACCGTGGATACCTGGT